>JAJONR010031850.1:0-20692 GCA_029582245.1 Solanum etuberosum
TGCAAATAGTCACTGCTCATAAATGGTATGTTAAATGTACTATTTTGATTGATAATCAATTTTCCATAACTAGTACTGCAATGATTGATAGTGGTGCAGATATTAGTTGTATACAGGAAGGTTTAGTACCTACAAAATATTTTCAAAAAACTACTCATGTGGTTAAATCTGCTTCTGGGCATGCTTTAGATATAAAGTATAAATTGTCAAATAAACATATCTGCCAAAATAAAGTCTGTATTCCTCATTTCTTTTTTTTGGTGAAAAATCAATTACACCCTCCTATTATACTAGGAACTCCGTTTATAAATGTTATTTACCCCTTTTCTCATCTTGACTCAAAGGGTTTTATCGCCACTTATAAGAATAAGGAAATATCCTATTCTTTTATTACAGAACCTATTACTCGTGATATTAATGCTTTAATTTATATAAAGCAAAAACATATAGATTCTTTACAATTTGAAGTATTTAGCATGTACAAGAAAAGATTAAATTGATTTCCAAACAGATAGCTATTGATATTTGTGTTGATCATCCTAGTGTATTCTGGGATAGAAAAAGACATATTGTCACTCTCCCATATGAAGAAAATTTCTCTGAGGATGATATTCCTACAAAATCCCGACCATGTCAGATGAACGCCGAACTGGTTGAATTCTGCAAAAAGGAAATTGATAATCTGTTACAAAAGGGTTTGATAAAACCTTCCAAGTTTCCTTGGTCTTGCACAACTTTTTATGTTAATAACGCTGCTGAAAAGGAACGTGATGTTCCGAGGTTAGTAATAAATTACAAACCGTTGGGTACAAAAATTGTGCTCTGATTACCAAGTTTGTCAGAAAACATAAAGAAATAGAAATGATGTAGAAATTTAAAACATTTTCAAATACAATCAAAGTCTTTATAAAACGAAAGGAAGTCTAATAAACTTGTCTCAAACCATCTAACTACCTGAATAAAGTTTTGGGACACAACCCATACAATAGTCCAAGACATCAAAATGAAAGACAAAAAAGCAAGTGGTGATCACATCCTCGAATACAATGAGGACTCACCACATCTTCACTTCCTTGAGCTACTATGAACCTAGCCACGAAGGTCAGTATCAATGTCGCTAGACCCTACATTTGATAAGAATGTAGGCAAGAGTATGCGTTAGTACAATCATTTACTAAATATGATAACTAGCATAAGCAACATAAACATAATGGTTAGTAAATATAAACCATAAGCATAATCAATGCACATACAACATCATCAGAACAAAAAAGGAACACTTCTCAAGCAACCTTACTTAACCTTAGTCAAGACTTGGGTCATCCGCCTCTAGCCAAGCTTACCTCATGGAAGGCATCTCAAGCAACTATCCAAGCTATTCATTTATTATAATATAGTTCACATTATTCATACTTACTTTTAAAGACATGGGGATTCGCCTCTTTGCCTAGATTTCAAAGGCTAATCAGTATTCACATCTTGTCTTACTTACAAAGGCTAATGGGTATTCGCCTCTTGCCTTACTTGATTTAGGATCATGGGTACTCGCCACCACAATCACATCATATGACATGGGTACTCACCTCCACATCATATCATAAAGAGCATGGGTACTCGCCTCCATGTCCATTCATCATAATAGGAATGTGGGGACTCACCTCTTGTTCAATTCGAAAGATTATGGGAAATCACCTCATATCCTTTCATATGGAGGTCAAGGGTAATCGCCTCTAGCCTCATCAATTACATAAACTTTTAGTCTAGATTCATTTTAGGTGAGCAGTCCTTTCAACCTAGAATCATTAATGTGACAAAGCCTTTCACATTCATACATTCAAATCTAAGCAATTCATGTGGGAAATATCCCTTCCACAATAATAACATCAATTATCAACAATTCACATCATTAGCTTTACTCTCAAAGCCCTACATCTAATGATCATCATCTATGCTTTATTCTCAAGAAATTCTAATCATAATTCATCAATCCTATAAGGATAAGCCAAAACCCATAAAATTTCCCATCATCGCATCAACCCAATTATATCAATTCTAGGTTAGAATGATGGAATAGACATGGGTACATAAAATTTCATCCTAAAAACATGTAATTCTACCAATTCTTCACAAATAATCATAATCCACTCAATTGGATCCACAATCATCATAACCCACAACATTGAAAGAAACCCTAACTAAAATTGGGGAATTCTACGGGACTCCATGGATGGAAGAGATCCATGGATGAAAAACCATCATACCTTGATTACAAAGCCCTCACAAGTTATAAGATGGGAGACTTGAACTTGACCTAGCTTCAATTTCTTCCTTCTTCCTTCTTCTTCCAACTTCTAGAGAGAGAATATTTGAGAGGAGTTTTGTGAATTCTTTTTGGGATTTGAGAGAATAGCTTGAATAGGGTATTTTGGGGGTTAAAAATACTTATATAGGTTTTCTAGTCTTAGGCAAATTGAAACCACATTGATTTGATTAAAACCGGATAAGACCCGTGTGCCTCTAAAATAACTGACAGCTCATAACCCACGAAACCCCAACCGACGGACCGTCGACTGACCTACGGTCTATCTTGGTCAGTTATCGTTCATTGTCAGAGAATTTGGCCCTGACCTACGGACCCCTGGACCATGGACCATGGACCCACCTACGGTCCATGGGTCCAATCGTAGACCTAGCCTGGAGGATTCTGGGTAGCCCCTCCACAGACCCACCTACGGTCCGTGGTCCAACCCACGAATCGTGGATGGCACCTGAAACCTGCTGCAAAGTTAGTATGTTCCCTCTTTTGAATCCGGGGTGTTATAATAGAGACCATGTGATATATAAGATGATCCCCGGTGTCTCCCACAGCAAAAAAGGTTGTCCTACTTGCGAATGTAAGGACCCTAACTTCTATCTTAGGAGGATCCACTAGCTATTGTCTATCTAGAAAATCATCCTATGTGGGAACATAGGTAAAGGATAAGGAGATTGCTTCTAGAAAACCGACCTCTACTAAAAGGAGAGATTTCATCTCAATATCCTCTCGATGCTAAGCATAAATCCCACGGAATAGTCATTTATTCTCATTCTTACTATCCTTGGAAAGGCACGTCATCTTGCGAATCCAAGCTAAGTCATCATCCATGGAAAGGTATCTTTCAACAACCGATCCAAGATAAGTTCATTAGGATAGCTCTTAATCTTTGATTCAATTAGGTGAGAAAGACTTTCAACCTTCGAATCCTTATTATGTAAGAAAACCTTTCACATCTTACTCTTATGTGTATATGAGAAAACCCATTCAATAACACATCATGATTCATCATTGATACTTTAATCTCAAAGAATCCTTAAAACATTTGCATGGATTTCATAAGAAAATGCATAAGTCCATAATTCACCTTTCAAGGTTCAAAACTCCTTCTTACTTGCTTGTTTGATGGAGTCCGAGTCCAAGTCCGATAACTGTTGTTTGTTTTACTTTCAGTCTTATCATGTATGAAGTTAGTTGTTCAAGACTCTAAAAGGTTGATACATAACAATTTTCTACTTATTGAAGTTTCGATGTTGAATAGTAACTAGTTTTTCAGTGGTTTGGTCCGCTCTTGAATTATGTTTTCCTTAACATGAGACCTCGTTACATAAAGGTGGAGGTTCACTCATTTCCTCTTTAACTGTTAGATGTCACCTTGTTTCATACTTGTCTAGCATCGTGTTATGGCTACTTAGGTAAGTTCAGTCATGTTAATACGGGTCTGGAAGTTTTGCCTCCATTTTAAATGTTTTAAAATGTTTTAATCTCGCATATCGACATGTTGGCATGATACAGTCACAAGTTATCAGATGCTGCCTTGCTAGTCTCGACCATCTCCATTGTCCATGTTGTTAGGTTAAAATAAATAATTTAGACGGTAAAACCATGAGTTGATTTTTGTGTGGTTTGTTCTTTGTTCTTTTTTTTAAAATGTGAATGCATCTTATGGTGAAGTTTGTGTCCTCCTTAGTATACATATCTTGGAAGATCCTACATGCTTATTAAGGTTTGGGTATATAAAACATGGCGGGTAATGTCAAGCATACTTATATTTTGGCTAGGCTTAGTCTTTATATTGTATTTAGAGACAACCTATACTTTTTTGTATTAGTAAAAAGCCTTATACTCTTATTTCGATTAGATGCTTGATTACTGAGTGATGCAAGGTCATGGGGATGATTTGTTGTATTATGTAACACCTCAAAAATTAGAAGTCTAGAAAGGGAGCCAAGTGGAAGGTCACCAGCCATTGACTGAGCCATGACACCTTTCATGGAGCCCCAGACAGGTCGTGAAGGGCACCACGGCTCGTGGTGGTGATCGTGGCTGCCTTCTAGTGTTTGGCCAAGAGGGGCTGCCCTCCCACGAGGCCTTAGACGGCTCGTGGTGAGCCACACTACCCGTAGTGGTGGCCGTGAAAGGGTGAAAGAACCCACCTCTAGGCTTGCCTCCTCCCACAAGCCCCTAGACGGCTCGTAGAGGGATAGATGGCCCGTGAAGATGGGAGTGTGGAGGAGGCAGGACTTGCCTAGTCACTGGTCTAGGGACCACGACTTCCCAGATGGCTCATGGACCCCTAGACGGCTCGTGAAGCCATCCATCTGGGGGATCGCGTTAGCTGTAAGTCAAGGTCAGTTGGGTCTTTTCCTAATTATTTTATCTTGATACTACATCATTCTGCGCTTACCTAGAGCCCCTATATAAGTTATTTTAACCCCAAAATCAACCCATTCAAGTCATTCTCTCAAATTTACAAAAGAAGAACAAGTCTTCCTCCCAAATATTTCTCTCTCTAGAAAAGCTAGAAGAAGAAGGATTCAACCTAGGGTTTCAAGTCAAGTCTCAAATTCCTTCATTAAAGTTAAGCAATTGGCATTAAGGTATAATAGTTTTCATCCATGGACTCCTTCCATTCATGGAGTTCCCAAATTTTTCCACTTTCAAAGATACAAATCTCTAATTGAGTTAGGGTTTTCTTCTATGTTGTGGGTTCTCTTGATTATTGATTTAATTGATGTATTTATGATCTTTTATGCATGAATTGAGTTAATCTCATGTTTTTTATGATGATTCCCCATGAACCCATGTTATTCTCATGTTTTCCAAGTTATGAGCATATAATGTGGTTCTTGGATTATAAAAGAAGATTTTATGAAATCAAGCATGAATCAATAGAATTAAATGAAGTTATGATGAATTTCCATGAACCCATGTCTAAACCATGTTTTCTAGATATTAATGCATGAAAGTGTGTTTTGAACTATGGAAGGTGAATTATGCAATTATGCATGTTCTTATGAAATGATGTAAATATTTTAAAGATGCTTTGAGAATAAAGTATCAATGATGATGTTGTTGTTGTGTTGTTATTGTGTTGTTGAAAGGATTTCCTATGCATACATAAAAACATGATTGTGAAAGGTTTTCTCACATAATATGGGTTCTTAGGGTTGAAAGGTCTTCTTACCTAAAATGAACCAATGTTAAGGAGTTATTCTAACGTTGAGGCATGAGACGATTACCCGTGCCCTTTATATGAGACAAGAGGCAATTACTCATGCTCTCTAATTGAAAGACAAGAGGAAATTACCCATGTCATATGATGTAAGGACAAGAGGAGATTAACCATGTTCCTTTAAGAGCTAAGGTGAACTATGAATAAAAACTATTCCATGGAAGTTAAGCTTAGAACCGAGTGGACAAGTGGCGATTACCCATGTCCCATAAACTATATGCCAACATAGGATTGTCTAGATAGACATTAGCTAGTGGATCCACAATAGCTACAAGTTCATTGTCCTTACCATGGCAAGTAGGACAACTCTTTTCGGTGTGGGAGACACCGGATTCCATGATGATAGCTCTCATGGTCTTATATTTCGATTAAGGCTACTTCCCACAAGCAAGTTATGATTAACTAAGGTTACTTCATGGAAGTATCTCATACATGTTTTAAGATGATGACTATGTGCATTGACCATATTTTATGACTCATGTTTTCTAACCCTTTATATCATGCTTTAGCTTGGTCATTGCATTTCATGAAGGTAACTCTTTTTAGTATATTTTCAAATGTTTTATGAATGGATATCATACTTGGTACATGTTTTGTACTAACGCATACTCTTGCCTACATTTCACCAAATGTAGGGTCCGACAGTCAGGGTTCCCAGTTTGGTGGCTAGCATTCGTTGACGAGATTCCAATCTTTGGTGAGTCCTCATGCTTCGAGGACCGGACTTTCTTTGTTCTCCATTTTCCTTACTTTCAGTTTTGGACATGATGTATGGGCTAGGCCAAATTTCATTTTTATGTACTAGATGGCTATGAGACTAATGTTTTAGACTTTCACTTTACTTTTATAAAACTTTGATACATTGAAATTGTCTTTTAAATTTTTTGATTTCTATTTTTATGTGATGAATACTAAGTGGCTTGTATGGGGCGTCTCAGGATCCTATACACCATTTTATGCCTAGGGGTTACCTTGGGTTATGACAAACTTGGTAATCAGAGCACAAGGTTTAGAAAAGTCCTAGGATGTCTTATAAGCCACGTTGAGTAGAGTCTTGTTCATGAGTGTGAAGCGTGCCATACTTATGAATCAGAGGCTACAAGATGTTAGGAAACTTCACTTCTTTCATTACTCTAAATTTGTGAGATAGAGTCTAACTCTATAAGGTCTCTCTCTCCTAATCCTTATTCGATGGTCTAAAGGAGATTGCTACTCAAAGAGCTTATGCTAGAAGGAATGTGAGGGAGAATGCGGAACAAGAAACTCCTCCTCAAGCTCCGATTGATCCTTTGGTCGAGCAAGTGACTAATGTGGAGTTTAGGGCTACTTTTCAAGTGTTGGCCCAAGTAATGACGGCCCAAGCCAATAGGGAGGTTGCGGTTCCTGTGAACCCAAATATGGGTACGACCGCATCTAGAGTGAGGGGCTTCACTAGAATGAATTCTCCAGAGTTTCATGGTTCTGAGGTGTTAATGATCATGGGAGTGACGCCGGTGGAAAATGTGGAGTTGGGCTCTTATCAACTTAAGGGTGTTGCTCAAATATGGTACAACGAATGGAAAGAAGAGAGACCGAAAGATGCGGGTTTTCTTGATTGGGAAAAGTTCAAATTTGCTTTCCTTGATAGGTTTTTTCCCCTTGAGATGAGGGAGGAAAAGGTGCTTGAATTCATCAACCTTCGTCAAGGAAGTATGAGTGTGAAGGAATATGCTTTAAAGTTCACACAATTGTCTAAATATGCTCCTACTATGATTGTCGATCCTAGGGCAGGGATGAGTAAGTTCATTTTAGGTGTGTCCAAAATGGTGGTTAAAAAATGTCGTACCGCCATGCTTGTTAATGATATGGACATTTCTCGTCTCATGGTTCATTCTCAACAAATAGAATAGGAGAAACTTAAGGAAAAGTCTAGGGAGGTGAAGAAAGCAAGGACCGGTGATGGTAATTTATCACATTCAAGGTCTGATGGACATGGTCGTCTTAAGTTCCGACAAAGGTTTTTCGGTCAAGGTTCCTCCAATGCTCCTTCTAGGTTCAACAATCAGAGGGTGTCTAACCCTAAGCCTCAAGGAGGAAATCGTAGTGGGTCTTTATTGCCTACTTGTGTTAAGTGTGGAAGGAAGAACAAGGGCAAATGTCTGAAGGGTTCCAATGCTTGTTTTGGTTGTGTTAAGGTGGACCACAATATAAGGGATTGTCCTTCTATTGCTAAGAATGAAGGAGATAATCACCGAAGGGCTCAACCTAATCCTTCATCTGGTCCAAGTGGTTCGGGATGAAATGCTCCCAAGCAAAACAAATTTTATGCACTTCAGACTTGTCATGAGCAAAAGGGTTCTCCCGATGTGGTTACTAGTATGTTGAAAGTCTTTCAACTTGATGTTTATGCTTTACTTGACCCCGGTGCTACCTTGTCTTTTGTGGCGCCATATGTGGATATGAGGTTTGATGTTCTTCTGGATGTGTAGTTAGATCCCTTTTTCTGTTTTTACTCATATTGGTGATTCCATTGTGGCTAAGAGGGTTTATAGGAAGTGTCCCATATCCTTGTCCCATAGAATTACCCTTATTTATTTGGTAGAGCTTGATATGTTAGATTTTGATGTTATCCTTGGTATGGATTGGCTGCACTCATGTTATGCTTCTATTGATTGTAGACTAGTGTAGTCAAATTTTAATTTATGAATGAGCCTGTCCTAGGATTGAAAGGGGGAAATTCTATGCCAAAGGGTCAGTTTGTCTCTTGTCTTAAAGCTAGAAAGATAATTGCCAAGGGTTGCATATACAATCTAGTTAGGGTGAGGGATGCAGATTTCGAAACCCATACTCTTGAGTCGGTCCCCATAATTAAGGAGTTTCTGAAAGTGTTTCCAGATGATTTACCCAGTATTCCTCCCAAAAATGAAATCAACTTCGGTATTGAACTTCTCCCAAATATTAAACCTTTATGTTCCTCCTTACCGAATGGCTCTGGTAGAACTTAAAGAATTCAAGGAGCAATTGAAAGATTTGTTGGATAAGGGTTTCATCCGACCGAGTATCTCTCCATAGAGTGCTCCAGTTTTGTTCGTAAGAAAGAAAGACGGTTCACTTCATATGTGTATAGACTATCTGCAGTTGAACAAGGTTAACATTAAGAATAAGTATCCTCTCCCAAGCATAAATGATTTTTTTGACCAACTCCAAAGAGCGACTTATTTTTCCAAGATTGACCTCCAGTCGGGTTATCACCAATTAAGGGTGAAAGAAGATGACATTCCGAAGACGGCCTTTCAAACTCAGTATGGTCATTATGAGTTTTCGGTGATGTCTTTTGGTTTGACTAATGCTCCGATGACATTTATGGATTTGATGAATAGGGTGTTTAGACAATAACTTGACATGTTATCTATTGTGTTCATTGATGATATATTGATATATTCAAGAAGTGAGGATGATCACATCAATCATTTGAGGATTGTGTTGCAAATTATCAAGGACCAACAACTCTTTGCAAAGTTTAGCTAATGTGAATTTTGGCTAAGGTACATAGCTTTTCTTAGTCACATTATTTCAAGTTAGGGTATTGAGATGGATCCTAAGAAGACGGATGCGGTCAAGATTTGGACTAGACCTCTATTCCCTTCGGATATTAGAAGCTTCTTGGGTTTGGTTGGTTATTATAGAAGGTTTGTTGAGGGGTTTTCTTCGATTGTCTTTCCGTTGACAACATTGACTCAAAAGAAGGCTAAGCTTATATGGTCTGACAAATGTGAAAGGAGTTTTCAGGAATTGAAGGATAGATTTACTTCTGCCATGGTGTTGACCTTACTAAAAGGGACTGGTGGTTTTGTGGTTTATTGTGATGCCTCAAGAATTGGTCTAGGATGTGTGCTTATGCAAAATGGGAAAGTTATTGCTTATGCTTCAAGGCAACTTAAGATTCATGAGAAGAATTATCCTACCCACGCCTTGAAATGGCGGCGGTTGTTTTTGCCTTAAAGATTTGGAGGCATTATTTGTATGGTGTTCATGTCGATGTTTTTACCGACCAAAAAAGTTTGGAATATGTGTTTAATCAGATGGATCTGAATCTTAACCAAAGAAGCTGGCTTGAGTTATTGAAGGATCATGATATGAGTGTTCTCTATCACCCCGAAAAGGCGAATGTGGTGGCGGATGCTCTTAGTCAGTTATCCATGGGTAGTGTTGCTCATGTTGAGGATGATAAGAAGAAATTCGTTTGAGATGTTCATATATTGGCCCGGTTGGGTGTTCAGTTGGTGGACTCTACCAAGGGTGGTGTTATAGTTCACAATGGTTCAGAATCGTCTTTTGTGGTGGATGTGAAAGCCAAGCAAGGTCTTGATCCGACTTTGGTGGAATTAAAGAAAGTGGTTCTTAAAAAGTCCGTAGAGGCGTTCTCCCAAGAGGGAGATGGAGTACTTAGATATCAAGTTCGTTTGTGTGTTCCTAATGTTGGTGACCTGAGGGAGCAGATCTTGTTAGAAGCCCATAGTTCTCAATATTCCATTCACCCGGGAGCCACCAAGATGTACCGTGATTTGTGGGAGATCTATTGGTGGAATGGGATGAAGAAGAATAGTGCAAAATTTGTTGCTCAGTGTCCTAATTGTCAACAAGTGAAAGTTGAGCATTAGAAGCCGGGAGGTTTATCCCAAGACATTAGTATTCCTACTTGAAGTGGGAAAATTTGAATATGGACTTTGTTGTTGGTTTGCCTCGCACCCGGCGACATCATGACTAGATTTGACTTATAGTAGATCAGATGAAGAAATCGGCTCATTTTATTCCCATCAAGGTTTCTTATTCGGCGGAGGACTATGTTAGATTATACTTGAGACAAATGGTAAAGTTGCATGGAGTGCCTTTATCCATTATCTCCTATCGTGGTACGCAATTCACTTCTAAGTAAGGTTCTTGGTACATATGATAAGCTTAGTACAACCTTTCATCCCCAAACCGATGGACAAGCGGAGCGTACTATCCAAACTTTGGAAGATATGTTGAGAGCTTGTGTGATTGATTTAAAGGTTAATTGGGATGCTCATTTGCCTTTGATTGAGTTTGCATATAACAATAGTTATCACTCAACTATTGGTATGGCTCCATTTGAGGCATTGTATGGTAGGAGGTGTAGATCTCCTATAGGTTGGTTTGAAGTGGGCGAAGTTGCTTTGATAGGCCCAGAGTTGGTACGTGAGGCTATGGAGAAAGTTCGACTTATTAGAGAAAGGTTGAAAACGGCTCAGAGTCGACAAAAGTCATATGCCGATGTTAGAAGAAGAGATCTTGAATTTGATGTGAATGATTGGGTCTATTTGAAAATTTCACCCATGAAGGGTGTAATGGGTGAAATGAGGTTTGGTAAGAAAGGGAAGCTTAGTTCCCGATATGTAGGCTCATATCGGATTTTGAGTCATGTTGGTAAGGTTGCTTATGAACTAGAATTTCCTAATGAGTTGGCATCGGTGCATCCAATTTTCCATGTATCCATGTAGAAGAAATGTGTTGGTGATCCGACATCTATAGTTCCCTTAGAAGGTTTGGGAGTTGATTAGAATATTTCTTATAAAGAAGTTCCGGTTATAATTTTAGACCGGCAAATCAAGAAATTGTGAAATAAAGAAGTTGCTCCCGTGAAAGTGTTGTGGAGGAATCAGTTAGTTGAGGGTGATACTTGTGAGGCCGAGGCCGATATGATGTCCCGATACCCTCATCTCTTTCCTTCAACCCCTACTCTAGCTTGAGGTATTGAGTTCCTCATGGTTTACTCTTTGGTGTCATGTGTCTCAGATATTCCCATAATTTACTCATTTATGCATGTTTATGAAAGAGCTTAAGTTTTGAGAAAATGAGTCAATTTGATTGATTCTACAAGTTTATGTGCATTTGAGTATGAGTTGCATATAAACTTCATGATATGATGTTTTGAACATGCTTTAGCCTGGAGTTGATGTTTCCTCCTCGGATATATACATTTATGTGATTTCATGGTTATTGGGCTGCTAGATTTAAGTTCTTCTCTTTCATGTGATGTCTAGAATACCATTCGAGGACGAATGTTCCCAAGGGGGGAGATAATGTAACACCTCGGAAATTAGAAGTCTAGAAAGGGAGCCAAGTGAAACGTCACCAGCCCATGATTGGGCCATGGCACCCTTCATGGATCCCCAAATGGGCCGTGAAGGGCACCACGGCTCGTGGTGGTGCTCGTGGCTGCCTTCCAGTGTTTTTCCAAGAGGGTCTCCCCTCCCACGAGCCATAAGACGGCCCGTGAAGGTGGTTCTGTGGAGGGGGCAGGAGTTTCCTAGCCACTGGTGTAGGGATCACGACTGCCCAGATGGCTCGTGGACCCCTAGACAGCTCGTGCAGCCCTCTATCTAGGGGCTCACGTCAACTGTAAGTCAAGGTCAGTTGGGTCTTTTCCTAATTATTTTATCTTAATACTACGTCGTTTTGCCCTTACCTAAAACCCCTATATAAGTTATTTTAACCTCAAAATCAACCCATTCATGTCATTCTCTCAAATTTACAAAAGAACAACAAGTTTTCCTCCCAAATATTTCTCTCTCTAGAAAAGCTTGAAGAAAAAGGATTCAACCTAGAGTTTCAAGTCAAGTCTCCAATTCCTCCATTGAAGTTAAGCAATTGGCATTGAGGTATGATAGTTTTCATCCATGGATTCCTTCCATTCATGGAGTTCCCAAATTCTCCTATTTTCAAAGATAGAAATCCCCAATTGAGTTAGGGTTTTCTTCTATGTTGTGGGTTCTTTTAATTAATGATTCAATTGATGGATTTATGATCTTTTATTCCTGAATTGAGTTAATCTCATGTTTTTATGTTGATTCCCCATGAGCCCATATAATTTCCATATTTTCCAAGTTATGAGCATATAATGTGGGTCTTGGATTATGAAAGACGATTTTATGAAATCAGCATGAATCGATAGAATTACATTAATTTATGATGAATTTCCATAAACCCATGTCTAACCCATGTTTTCTAGATATTGATGCATGAAAGTGGGTTTTAAACTATGAAAGGTGAATTATGGAATTATGCATGTTCTTATGAAATGATGTAAATGTTTTAAGGATGTTTTGAGAGTGAATTATCAATGATGATGTTGTTGTTGTGTTGTTGAAAGGATTTCTCATACACACATGAAAGCATGATTGTGAAAGGTTTTCTCACATAATAAGGGTTCTAAGGGTTGAAAGGTCTTCTCACCTAAAATGAACAAATGTTAAGGTGTTATTCTAATGTTGAGGCAAGAGGCGATTACCCGTGCCCTCTATATGAGGCAAGAAGCGATTACCCATGCTCTCTAATTGAAAGACAAGAGGCAATTACCCATGTCATGTGATGTAAAGAAAAGAGGCGATTACCCATGTTCCTTTAAGAGCTAAGATGAACTATGAATAAGAACTATTCCATGGAAGTTAAGCTTAGAACTGAGTGGACAAGTCGCGATTACCCATGTCCCATAAACTATGTGCCAACGTAGATTTGTCTAGATAGACATTAGCTAGTGGATCCATAATAGCTAGAAGTTCATGGTCCTTACTGTGGCAAGTAGGACAACTCTTTTCAGTGTGGGAGACACCAGATTCCATGATGATAGCTCTCATGGTCTTATCTGTAGGTTAAGGCTACTTCCCACAAGCAAGTTATAATGAACTAAGGTTACTTCAAGGGAGTATCTCATACATATTTTAAGATGATGACTACGTGCATTGACCATGTTTTATGACTCATGTTTTATAACCCTTCATCTCAGGTTTTAGATTGGTCATTGCATTTCATTCAGGTATCTCTTTTAAGTATGTTTTCAAATGTTTTATGCATGAATATCATACTTGGTACATATTTTGTACTAACACATACTCTTGCCTTCATTTCCCCAAATGTAGGGTCTGACATTCAGGTTCCCAGTTCCGTGGCTAGCATTTGTTGACGAGATTCTGAGCTTTGGTGAGTTCTCATGCTTCGAGGACCGGACTTTCTATGTTCTCCGTTTTCCTTACTTTCAGTTTTGGACATGATGTATGGGCTAGGCCCAATTTCATTCTTATGTACTAGATGCCTATGAGACTGATGTTTTAGACTTCCGCTTTACTTTTATAAAACTTTGATACATTGAAATTGTGTTTTCAATCTCTTGATTTTTATTTCTTATGTTATGAATGCTAAGTTGCTTGTATGGAGACTCTCGGGGTCCTATACGCCATGTTACACCTTGGGGTTACCTTGGGTCGTGACATATTACATTTCTATTGATTACACTTTCTTCGCTTCGTTATAAGCTTCATGCTTCTTAAAGTTGACTTTTGTTTGATAGCCCGTTGCTTATGGCTCCAAGCTAAGGGTTAGGCTTACCTACTGGTGGGGTGTAGCAGGTGCCATCATGACCAGAGGAATTGGGTCGTGACAACATGGGATTATTTTTTACTTCTCTTTTATCGCCAATTCCACTCATTCTTAAATAGAAAAAAGTCTTTATTGTGCATTAACTGCAAAGTAAATGTGGACGAGCCGGGGTTGGTAGATACCCCTTTAATTTCCTTTGTATAATACGAAAAAATGGTTCACTTTTCTTCATCTCACCCTTTGATTTCTAATTTCCTACCCGCTAAAAAAAAAATTACTCATCTATTTTCTCCATAAGCCAGTCCCCTCTTTAGATCCTTTTTCCGTCTCTGCTCTCACAGAAAATATCATTAGTTTCTCTTATAAGTACATTTTAAATTTTTAAAATTTTCTTGCTCCTTCCCCATTTTTGCGTTTAACTAGATATCTATCTATATAGATCTAAAATGGGAGAAGATGATTGGGATAAAAGTGGGGTGGTAAAAAGTTATAATATTAATAGACCTAACAATGTTTTAGCTCCTAACTTAGGCTTGGAGACTTCTCCAAATGATGTTTGGAATTATTTTGACATACTTTCAGCTCATAAAATGACTAATTTTAATGGCTTATCTAAAGTTTTCTCTATAGATTTTCCAATTGCTCACCAGGAAAAACCAAATGATCAAGTAAAAATCATGAACCAAAATGGTAACCAATTATTGTACTTACATCCCGTTCAACCAGCTCAATTTATCCAACAAAGCTCTTTTCCTCCATCACCAACAACAATAGTGCGTATGCCACCAACAACTACAACACCACAAGAATTGATTGATCTACAAAAACACCTTGATATAAGGGCTAACAGTTATCCTAATTTCACTTTTTCCATGAGGAATCCTTTGATCCAAGCTAGAACAAGGTAACCACTCACCCCGTTACATTTTATGTGTGTGTGTGTTCATAATTTTAATTTAAATACTTTTGATTTGAAATCAGGAAAACTCAATTGAAAATGATTATCTATGAATTGTTGCAAGAGGAAATCACAAATGAAATATGGAGATGGCACAAGTCTGGTCAGAAGAATATCAAAGGTTCTCCATTTCCGAAGTTCACATTGTTCACCATTTTTCTATGTTATTGAATAATTTGTTCCCTTCTGTTTCAATTTTCATAACAAAAAGTAGTAAAAATTATAATGGTGTATACACATGTAATGTGAAATTACTTGCTTTCTTTCAAAAAAGCCAACAGAACAATTGCCCTAACTTTCTGTTGCTTCAACCACTAAAACGTAATGCAACTGATTAATATAATGGGCTGGGCCCACTTCTTTTTATTCGTCTCTATAATGATTATTCTCTCCGTTTCAAAAAGAGTGACCTAATTTGACTTGGCACGGAGTTTTAGAAAATAAAGAAGAATTTTGAATCTTGTGGTCCTAAATTAAAGTTATGTCAAATGTACTAAATTACCCAATAATCTTGTGGCCTTAAACATGTCCCGTGGAAAACTGAAATTAAAATGTTACCAAAAAAGGAAAAGGGTCATTCATTTTTAAACAGACTAAAAAGGAAATGAGGTTATTCTTTTTTAAACAGAGGGGAGTATTATTATTACTGGTTAAAAAGGTCAAGGATTGTTTAATCTGAGCAAGAATTTTATGACCATGAAAGTTAATAAGAAAGAAACTGAAAAGTAGACAGAAAAGAAAGGAAGTGAGACAACAAAGTTATAACACATCGAGGGTGGA
This sequence comes from Solanum etuberosum, assembly GCA_029582245.1. Lineage (NCBI taxonomy): Eukaryota > Viridiplantae > Streptophyta > Magnoliopsida > Solanales > Solanaceae > Solanum > Solanum etuberosum. The sequence continues at coordinate 15,664 of JAJONR010031850.1, forward strand.
GATTGAATTAGAAATAAATGAGCTTGGACGACCTAGATTGAAGCAGTGGACACAAGATATATCGTTTGAAAAGAATCTGTTGGAGGATTTGTGAAAGAATTGATAATTTTCTCAGCTCTCGTCTTCTGTGCTTTTTCTTCTTCTTCTCGTCTTCTGTGCTTTATCTTCTTCTTCTCGTCTTCCTAAATCTATCTTCTTCTTCTTCTATTCTACATGGTTCAGCTATCAATAGTTTCTTTTAATTTCCATTTCTGTTTTAGATTTCATGTGATATAATTGTTGATTGCTTAATATAAACAGATAAAATGTCCCCAAAAAACATTGAATCTATTAATTTAAATTTAATTTCAGTTAACAGTTATCAAGATCATCACAGTGAAGTACCATTTTATGTTTGGGATCGGGCTTCTCAATTTTTATATAATTATCATTTGCGATTCTAATTTTGACATGTTGTGGTTTTAGGCTTAGGATTCTCTGAATAATATCTTATTTTGGAGATTAAATAACGATCCATTTTAGCTGAAATTTGATGTGCGAGTTTAATTTAGTATAGGAAAATATATATAGTCATATTTGAATTCAGGAGCTCGGGGTGACTTTTTTACCCAAAAATAAGTATAGTAATATGGGTTTTATTAGATTTGTATTTTTATGAGAATTATGTATATGAACAGATTTTTCTTTTGTGAAGCGTTACCAAAGGATAAGTTTGCAATTTGATGTTTGGACTTCAGTTTGAGGCAAGTAGAAATTCCTTACTTCTTTGCAGTGTTAGTTTTATGAAATATATAAATGTAAGGGTAATGAATAATAAAGGGATCCCTTATAAATGAGATAACAACCATTTATACGTATAATGGTGTTATAATATAGCGAAATTTATATGAAATTGATTATTCGTTGATAACATCCCATAAGTTCTGATATAATTGAATTATTGAAACTTGTGACTTATGTAAACTTGATTGTGATTCATGATATTTAGTTGTATGATCGATTGATTACCTCATATTATATATTAGATCATACATATTCATACCACTCTTATGAATGCATGATAAAATATTGTTTGATATTGCCCATTGAGTTATTTGTGAAATATATATTGTGATTATGTCTATGGGAAATGATCCCGGCAAGTTACATCTTAAGAAAATGATAGGAAATAGTTATGAAGAGTGGTATTCATCCAATCGAAATGGTTCTAGCAGGTATTATTATGCCGATGGAAAATAATTCTAGCAGGTATATAGACCTCATAAGTCATCCTGGATCCTGACTATCCGACAGAGGAAGTAGGTGTATATCGGTATTTGGCTACTGCATTGATCTGCATTACATTTAATCCACATTACATTTCATATTGATTTGGTGTTGGGTTGTTGAGATGATTTTGGTAATGATTTAGCTTGATACATCTGAGACATCTTTTGATATCATCAGTGGTGCAACTAGTAGTTTTGGAAAAGCATATGTTTTATTGTTTTGTCGAAGTGATTTATTTTATGAAGTAATTATACTTTCGAAAAAGGAATTTTTAGAATATACCTTGCTATCGCTTCTAGGAAGGGTTAATAATTAAAGCTTGCTAAGTATATGTTTTTCCCGTACCCACTCTATATTTATTGCACCTTTTTGTGTGCAGAAATTGTATTTACTACCAGTACTTTACTTGCACCATATTGATTTTTTATTTCAAATTCGTTCAAAATCTATACTAATTCATACTCGTCCATTTTCCAATCCTTATCCCATAATGATTTTTGAATTCCCCCCTCTCTCATATCGGTGCTAAATGAAGAATTTCTCCCAAAAGTTCTCCTATAAATACCCAGTTAATTAACTGATTTCAACAAGTTCGGAAATACTTGAAACCGGGAACACCCTTTTGTTTGGGAGTTCTTAGTGTTTCTGAATAATGTTTTCTCCCTTGACCATCCCTAGTTACGTTTTGGTGGTGGAGTTCATCATGTCCAAGCTCGAGTTACAATCACTGCTCCAGGAAAGGTAAACTCTTTTTTATCTTGATTTGCTTTAGTTAATGATAATACCCAAAGATAAAGGAATCAACTCTAAGAAACTAAGTGTTCGTAAAGAGTAAGAATACTAAACTACTCTTTAACATAAGCACTCACAACTCAAATGAGCTAAACAATATTCAGGGAGATAATGAGAGTATTATATTAAACCTTGAAAAATCCATTTTGAATTACAAGTGAGCTTCTATTCAACTTTTAAAGTTAGCCGAACAGGCGGGAAAATAGGTACAAGTTGTTACAACTGATTTTGGGATCCACATGCATAGTCACGTGCCCTGATTCCTAACAACTAATTCCTAACAAATATCCAGATATCTAAAATGAATTAGGAATTACAATTACGTCATTTAATTATCATCTGATACAACTGGATCATATCAATTCCCTCTCCTTGAAAAAATCCTTGTCCTCATGGGGAAATCTGCCCAAGTGCTTTCCTCAAGAAGAGAATCGACCCATTGAAAAAGAACTTGAGTGATTGCCTTGCCCCTCCTCTGTGCTAGTTGTCTGTCAAGAATAGCCTGAGAAACTAAAAGAATCTTACAAGAATATGTATGAACAATATTCTTTAGTTATGATACATGAAAGATAGGGTAAATCTTTGTTCAAACAGGAAGTGCTAAAGTATAGGCAACAGACGCCATCCTTGCAATGACTTGAAAAGGACCAAAAAAACTGGTAGATAACGTGTGAAAGGAATGGTCCTTCAACGAGAGCGGTCTATAAGATTGTAACTTGTCAAAGAACCAATCACCAACGTAGTAGGTCTTAGCAGACTTGTGCTTATCACCCAGAACCAACATGTCTATAGGGCATGAGCTTCATACGGACTCATGCCCAACCTAATATGATAGGAGGTGTTGTACCACCATTCAGCCAGACCTAACCAATTTGGCCAATCCTTATGTTTATCAAAGTTCATACACCTCAAGTAGCATTTTAAACAATTGTTGACCACTTTAGTTTGTCAATCTTTCTGTAGGTGGTAAGAACTAGAAGTCAGTAATGTGACCTTTTGTAACTTGAACAATTCCATCAAGAATTTGCTAGGGAACACAGTATCCATTTATGAATCAATAGTCTTGGGCATGCCATGAGAACTAAAAATGTCATCCATGATTAATTGAGATACATCAAATGCAGAATAAGGATGTTTGAAAGCCAGAAAATGAATTGCCTTGCTCAATCTGAAGATATGGATTATATGACAAGCACTGTTTTCCTCCTCAATCAAGGTAAAATGCACACCTGATATACTACATATCTGAACCAATTAACCTTTCCTAGACAAAGCTTTAGCAACCTTTCTTTTAGTCAAGAATAGGCTTGCCATATTGGTTAGCATAGATTTAATACCATCTCCTAATGCATCAGCCTCAATGATAAAATCTTTGGAGAAATCAAGGAGAGCTAATACAGGTGCACAGGTAAGGGCCATCTGTAAATCTAACAGGCAACAGTTACATCTTCGAATCCATTCTTTTTCAGTATGTCATGTAGGGGTCTAGCAATAGCTCTATATCGATTGATAAACCTTGTACAATAACATGTTATTCCTAGAAACCCTTTGAGTGCCTTAGTGGTTCTAGTTTGAGGCCAATCTAATATAACTTTAATCTTGAGTCTGTCCCATACATGTACCAAATAATCAACTTTGGTGATACCAAAGTCACATTACTCTTCTTCACAAAAAAAACACATCCTCCCTGAGTATTCTAAAAGCTCCAAGTTCAATAGATGATCAAGCCCGCCAGGACTATATCTTAGTATATCATTAAGGAAGACATGGATTAAAAGTTTTAAGGCGAGGAAGAATTATTTTTTCATTAAGCTTTGGAATGTGGATGGAGCCTTTGTGAGGCCAAATGGCATCACTAGAAATTCATAGTAGCCATTCTATGGAGTTATACAATATTTTTTAACAGGCTTTTGCTCTCCGTGGAAAGACTTGCCTTCGATAGCCAAATGGCTTCTCTATTTATAGCTAAAGATAAAAACGCGTAGACTATACAAATATTTACACCTGTCTATCTACTTTTGACGCGTCCCAACAGTTTTTCCACTTACGTGGTAGTGAGTAAAGTGGAACTTACAGACACTATTTACTTTAAGACTTTACATATTTTTTCTACTTTTATGTCTTGTTCCAGGAATCTTTGCTTATCGTTTTTCTTTTTCTTTCTATCTCTTTGTCTGCCATTTTCTTTATGTCACTGTCAAGTAGCTTCTTTATTTCTGGATCGTCCATCTGTCTTTAGTTTTTGCCGTAGTTTCTTTATTCGGTTCTTTTATTCATCCTAGTTGTCTTCGTCTAACTGGATGTCCGGGATGATGTTATCTTCTCCGTGGCATCTTGAGCATATGTGATTGGGATACACTGGTCCAATTATCTTGCAATATCTGGTCATCCTTCCTTGTGAAATGAAATCTTTTTTTTATAGCTCTGGTAATGGGTTGTTGCTCCGGTTGAAGTAATGTTATGACCCATTTTCTTATCTCTTCCATATCATTTTCCCTAACTTCTTTGGAATGAGTATATATCATTGTCTGATCTCTTGAATAATAGCTCCATACTGAATTTCCATTTAGGTAGTTATGGGCTAGTTCGCTTAGTATAGTAGATATACCTATAACTCTTTTATTGGCATAGAAGTCTGGTATTTCTACTTTGGATATTTCGGGTTGTTGGTTTATCTTTTCAGGTATAATCATGTCTCGGGTAAGTCCTATTTTTATAACTTGAATGATAGGTTTTATTTCATCGAAAAGTATCTCAGCCGGGGCTGTATAGAACTTTTTATGAAAAATAAAGTTCCCTTGGTGATTCTTTTATATGTGGTAAATGCTTTATATATTTATGGGATTGTAGCTATTTCTTCTCCTGTGGAAGTATATACTGTGCTAAGTAGTCCATAATTGTAGCAAGTCTTTACTAAGTTGGCACTAGTTCCTGGTTGTGCAATAAGTCGGTTGTAACCTTGGAGTGG
>JAJONR010031851.1:0-40445 GCA_029582245.1 Solanum etuberosum
GTTTATTATCTTCTTATCATATTATTAATCTGTTATGTTTATTCTGTCTTTTGGATCACTACCATAATTTAATTGTCAGGATCATTCTCCCTAACAGCACCTCACATCGTCTACTTCCCTAAACGGCCGTCTGCCTGCTGGTTTCGACATTAGGATGGCATAGTCTGGGCTGAATTATTCTTGACATATTACTCTTATGGCAAATCTACTTAAACAGATTTATCACAGCAGTTTATAACATAATAAGATTATAATAAAACGAATATCTTCAAGGAATTTTAGATTTAGCTACACATATTTATGAACTGGCATACCTTGTTTTGTAAGTCGGATTCCTGATCCATAGTTCTTTTGTTTTCCATATTTTTGATTATTAATATTTTATTTTTTAGAGAGTTATTTTTGGAAATTTCGTGGGGATTGAATGGATTGAATGAATTTTCATCACCCTTTCCTTCCCCTTTTATAGATAGTAATTACATACTCTTTACATATCCTTCATCCAAGTGGATGGATAGGATGAAAGAAAGATAAAGCTGCCTTTATTCTAAGTGGGCGGCTATTATAATTAAAAGCAGTCGTCCTTCTATACAGGTGGACGATTGTTATCTAAAGTAAAAAGTAATTGCTTTTTTAGTTTTTCCTTGTCGGCCAATTCTTCATCTTTTTCTTTTTCCTTGTCGGCCATCTTCTGTTGTCGCTGTCTTCCATTATCTTCTTTCTTCTAATTGCTTCTTTGTATTTTTGTCTGTAATTCTTGAATTACTCCATCTTGAACTCTGGGACTATGTTATCTTCTCCGTTGCATTTGGAGCATATGTGGTCTGGATATTGATGAATAAAGTGTCATTTATTGAAGAGATATAGGGAAAATTAACAAAAAAAATATAATTTAAATATCTATAAAAAAGTTTTAAGAAATAGTAAAAGACACTAGGGTTGAATTCATGCTTTTGAAAGATTTGGAGATGCTAAAATTTGTTAGGAGGTATTCTAAAGTAAACAATAAGTAGTCCTCTTGTTCATATTACATGTTTTTCAAGTTTTTATGTACACAAAGTTTAAAAATATGTCACTTAATTAGTATTTCACTAAATAAGAGCAATAAGAAAAGTGAATGAAAGTGCATCTTTAGTAGTCAAGATTGCACAACGCCACCAATAGGCAATGGCCAATTCTTGTTCTACTCCATTTTTCCTAGAAATGACCCATGAACAACACAAGTAGGAGATACAACTATTGTGCCTTTGTCAACTTATTTTATTAGATTTCGTACATCCCTTATTAGTCAATTAATCGAATAACGGAATTTTACACGAATCTCATAGTGTCAAGAGCTAATTACATCATATCAACATATACTTTTTTTTAAATTATTAAAATTTCTTATTTTGTGAAATCCGGATACATCCCAAACTGTTTCGATACATCGCTTCCCAGTTTCGGATACATCCCTCAACGTTCCGATAAATGTCTTGATTTCGGATATATCACTTAATATCCCGATATATCGCATGCGTTCCGATACATCGCATAAAGTGATGTATCCGAGAATAGAAGAAAGTAAAAAAAATTGTAGTTTTTTCTAATGGTAGAAAATTTTAAAGAATATGGTAAAATAAGTTGTGTATTTAAGTAATTTTCATGAAGTATTATTTATCAAAAGTAATTCAACTTCTAGAGCTTTAAACCTAAAACCTCTGATTAAAAATAAAAATGTATTAATTACCACCATATCACATTCTTTTTTGTAATAAGTTACAAATAATATTTTTTCCGACATAGATGGTATATTCAAAGAAAACATATATATATATATATATATATATATTAATGTTTCAATCTTAATATTAATTATTTATTTCTTAATTCATTTGTCAAGATATAAAACTTAATGTTTCAATCAATCACACTCCTAGCAACCTTATGACCACTTCTACTCACCTAATTTTTCTTCTAATTATGTGTTATTCATGTCAAGGAATTTATTGATGAAAAAGATACGTTTAAAATTTATGAATTTTTATAACAATTTTTAAGTTAATATATGATTATAATATGTTTGCAATTAAATAGTATTCATTTATTTTTATTTGCTTAGTATTTTAAAAATGAGTTTTTATTTTTACTTATCACATTTACAATATCAAGAAAATACGATTACTTTTTTTTCCCCATGTTTTATTCTTAACATTTTTATTAATTCTCTAAATTATTTTTCAAGACCTAATAGAAATATCAATTAATAGGAATGATGTGGTAAAATAATCATATCAATCATTATTTTCTTAATCGATGTGCTAAGTTCAAATATAATAAGTAAAAGTGAACAGAGAAAGTAATAGATTCTTATAAATCCTAGATCCACTCTTGTTCCACGATGTAATTTGTGACAGAAAGGATAATTGTTCAAGCTTGTGGCCGTACTATGAGTTTACTTTAAATAAAAGCATGACTCAATTGGGTAAGAGGATCGTCATCAATACGGATGATCTAGGATTGATCCCCTTAATGTTTTTTAAATCGAGCTCACAAAAAATATTCACTACAAGGTGCATAGTGCTCACCTAAGTAACTGAGTTATCCTAGGGTTCCAAAAAAAGAAAGAGAAATGTATTATTTTTTAGAAACAGATTAATCGTAAAAAATATTACTATATAAAATGGAATAACTGGTGTACAAATTCATATACAGCTAAGAGGCCTGAGGTATGTTCTCCAAACAAATCATTTACAACATTAATTTTGTCTTTATAATTTCAGTTGATGTTAATATATTAACTAAATGAGACAAAAATATTTTCTAGATTTTTTTTATTAATATGAGGTTATATGAGGTGATCATTACTTAATATATAAGATTCACTAGCAAAAGTTGTTGGTTAGACATGTGCGTTCAAAGATTTAATTAATAATTTGATCTCAAAATAGAGATTCTTTTTGTAACATACTCAATAACTAGACCAACACAATCCCAACTCAAATAACTGATAGTTTAGTTCACTAACTCGTAATTGAAATTACAAAGGAATTTAAGAACTAAAAGAAAATTGAAGAACACATATAGAAGTAAGGATAAGAAGCAGAACTCAGAGAAAGGAGATGACAAAACTAGACATTTCTCTCAACAATCAGTATAAACCGTTCTTTCTCATCCGACGTCCTTTACTCCTTTTAGCTAGATATTCATTAAGTTTGAATCCCAAATCAACCTTTGCGATCTTATCAGCCTAATAACTAGTAGTCAAGTTTGCACAACGCCACCAATGGCCAATTCTTGTTCTACTCCTTTTTTCCTTAGAAATGACCCATGTACAACATAAGTAGGAAATAGAACTATTGTGATTTTGTCGACTTATTTTAGATTTTATGCATCCCTTATTCGTCAATTAATCGAATTTGTATAAAGAAAATTCACATTAGGAATAAAGTATTTTTTTTAGTCAAAAGTAACTCAACATCTGGAGCTTTAAATCGGAAATTTTAAATGAAAAAATGTATTAATTACCACCGTATCATATTTTTCTTTTTTTAGTAAGTTATAAATAATAATAAAAAATTGTACACACGCAATATATTTATCTCTCTCTTTATATATACTAGAAATTGATCTCAAGCCCAACAATTTGATTTGTAATATGTTAAAATTTACAATATTTATTACAAAACAATGATAGGTATATTGTATTGTAAATTTTTTCATCATTACAGGTCATATTAATATCAAGTCAGAATTTCAAAAGATGTCAAAATATAAAGAAGTAAAATCGCATAAAAATCAAGAAGTGTTAATATGTAATATATAAATAAAAATTATTTTTATTCTAACTACACAGTGTAATTTTCTGACGAAGGAATATCGATCAACACCTCTCAACTACTACATGTGCTCTATGTAAGATTTTTCTTTTCCTTCTCCAAGCACATTAGCCTTGTACAGTTTAACATCTAAATATTAGTATATAAGATTAAATTAATGATATTAATGGGTTTTTAAACTTAATGAAAATTATCTTTTTTCTTACCAAATATGAAGATTACTTTTTTAGTTTCATTAACTTAACTATGGTTATATGATATTTGTTAATGTAATATAATTTTTAACCTCCAAAGATTAAATAGAACACATGTCACTCATTTAAATGTGTACTTCATAAAATGAAGAGAAAATGTAATGAAGAGGAGCCGGAGTCGGATTATTTTACCTTTATTTCCCTAAATTATTCTCTCTTGTCTCCTTCTTCTCTTTGAAATTGTTTTTTCTCAATTTCAAAATCTCTGTAGGAATTTAAAAGGAAGAAGTAACACAGAAGAAAGAATTGGGAGACGAGAGAATAGTTTAGGGGAATATGGATAAAATAAAATGGTCAATAACTCAATATCATAATTTTAGCAGATCATATTAGATGGGGTGAGTTATTAAATGATTTAAATGAATAATCCTATTTGGTTTTTAAAATTTTGATTAGAAATAAAAATTTCATATTAATAAATTTTAATGAAAATAATAATTAAATATATTAAATGACTTTCAGTGCAAAGAGCCCATAGTTGAATGATTTTTGAGATTAAAATCAAAGTTCAGTGATTTTCTATGAAAAAAATTAATAATTGATTCAACATCAAAGATATTAACTCTTTAAAATGGGAAAGAATTATTAACAGTTGTAATTTTGAGCAACAACCAAAACAAATGCCCCTCTATTATAAAAGAGTTTTAAACGAAAATTGTAAATTCATACAACTTTTGGATGAGAATTGTAAATTCACACAACTGCTATGAAGTGATTTATGTTCAACAACAGAGATAATTAATCTTTTGAACAACTATATTGGAGAGAAGAAAAAATTAACACCATGTTTGGATGGTTGTTACATTTATATTGTTTTGTTATTTTAAATATGATGATAACACCTTTTATGAAGTGATGTTTGTTTAAATACATTATCAAAACAATACATAACAACTATCCAATCAAAGTGTAAGAGAAGAAAATGCTAAATTGAGAATCACAGGGAAAGAAAATTGGAATGTAACATTCCAGTATCGATCTCTCTATTTCCATCCCTATCCAATTAAATATGCCCACAGAAGAAAAAAGCCAACCAAAATTGCCCTACATTTTATTTCTAATGTCTTTCAAAGACAATACTCACTTGTGTGAACATCAGTAACGACTTGTTCCTGTCGTTATGGAAAAGTCAATGGGGAAAGAATTTGGGCCAGAAGACTTTGAGTAGTAACTTGGAGATTTCTAGCATAGGCCAGACTTGGACGAAATCTGAGTCAGGTGAGGTCTAGGGAAATCTGGTAATGGATGGGGGATTTAATTATAAGTTTGATCACATGAATGGATAGCCAAGACGTTAAGGAGCTTGTACGGCTTTACGTAATCGAATTCGAGCGAGTAAAACTTCCGAAACTGATCTTGGCGTGAAAGGGTAGTTTTAGAACGTCAATGGTTAAAGATGTGTTGCGAAATGGGAGCTTGGGACTCAAATTTCGAGTCTCTGTCACAGTGCAAGCCGCCGGGGCGGGGTTAGTTCCGTCAGCGCGGGACCATTGTGGCAAGATGGAGTCCGCTGTGGCGGGACAGTCGCGACTTAAATCGGAAAAAAATCCCAAAAATGTTATTTTCTACAAAACTTCGTTCTTAAGAGCTAAGGGACGACCCATGGCAGTTTCTTGTCAGATTTCCACGAATTCTAGTGCTAAAGGTAAGGTAATTACTCCCCTAATTCGTATTTCGATTCTTAGAACTTAGAATCTTGGGTAATTATCGTTGGGGAAGGGTTTTGGCCTGAAGTTAATGGTGGGAAAAGCCCTAATTGAACATTAGAATCTTGGGTTTGGCCTTGGGTTGATAATTTTGGTTATAATCCGGGTAAATTAGACCTTGTTTAGATCAAGAACGAGCTGAAAGACTCCGGAAAGGGAAGGCTCACGTGTCTTAGGAGTATTCAGGCTTGATTTCGAGGTAGGTGATTGGTTTCGAGGCAGGTGATGGTTCAACTTCCTGTTGGGTGATATATGTCTGTTAATTGCTTCATTGTATGCATGTGTGTATGTGAATAGGGAAACGTGAATTGAACCTAATGAAATGATTATGTATGCATGATTTCATGCCATGAACCTGTTACTTGACTGTGTGACTATGTGTACTATTCATTATGGGTGTGATTGTGACTGTGGTTGTGCTGACTAGATCGGGTGTTACATTCCGACACATATATTGGATCGGGTGTCACGTTTCGACACATATATTGGACCCGGTGTCACATTTCGACACATGTATATTGGATCGGGTGTCACGTTCCGACACACTAACAGTTTGGGTGTGGGTTCCATGAGAGGACCACTTGTGATTATTACATTCATGTCTACCTGTCATTGATACTGGAAAATTGTATGTTGCTCCTGAAATGATAATTGAATTGTGCATTCTGTATATGTGTGTTTACTGTGTTGTAATGACTTGCTTATATTTATCTTACTGGAGTAGCCGATCCTACCAGTACACTGTGATTTCGTGTACTGATACTGCACTTGCTCGTTCTTTGTTGAGTACAAGGCATCTTCAGGAGGTTACTAATAGACCTCAGCTAGGGGATCATTGACCAAGACCAGATTCGAGGGTGAGCCAGTTCTTTCAGGCTAACATGGATCCTTTATTTGTTTAGTCCATTCTTTTCGGACTCAGACTACATAGTTAGACTTTTACTTATGTTTAGTTTCGGGGTCGCACCCCCTTTTCTTAGACTTGTTGATTAGTAGAGTTTTGGTATAATGACTTTCAGGTTCTAGGGGTTGAATTTCCGCAAGAGTTATGTTTAGTTTTTTTTATTAAACCTTCGGAGTATATGAGAACTCCATATTAATTCGTCATTTAAACCTGCTTCTGTATCTTTAAATGTTTTAGTTTCGTTAAGTTGCTTAGTCTGGTTGTAGTAGTGGTTCTCCCACCGGAGGGTTAGTGTGGGTGCCAATCACGGCGGTCGGGGTCGTGACACAGTTGGTATTAGAGCCCTAGGTTCGTTGATCTCATTGTACCAAAACGAGTCTAGTAGAGTCTTGCGGAACGGTATAGAGATGTCTGTACTTTTTTTCGAGAGGCTACAGGACTTTAGGAAATCTCTCTGTATTTTTCTCCTTTCATGCTATGACTTGATTCCATTTGATATCTGGTGATCCAAATTGATATCTAATCTCCTTCCTTCTTCTGTCCACAGATGGTTAACACGCGATACAATGGTGTCAAGCCCGTAGCCCCCATCAATGAGCCAGTAGAGGAGCCCGCGGCAAGAGGCTGCGGTCGAGGCAGGTGTAGAGGAAGAGAAAGGGTGGAGGCCAAGGAAGGGCAGCACCCGCCAGGGGTGGAGACCCAGTTGAAAATGTTACCAAGGAAGAGGCCCCTCCTGCACCCCAAGAAGAGGTGGAAGGGAATGTGGAGATCGAAGACGAGAAGGATGTTGGACCAGAGAAGGATGCATAGGCTGAGACTACAAGTCTTCTTCCTTTAGACCCAGTGTTAGCTCAGCAAATCATGACTTTTCTGAAGGGGTTGGTCGGCCCTGGAGTCCTTCCCACAGTGCAAGAGGTTCAATCTCCGGTTAACCACCCCATTGCTGCTACTGTTCCAGGGTGGGTGGAGCATTAGGCACTGATGCCTTTTTCTGTCCCCTATTGGGTCCTGTGATGACTGGTATTAAGCATGAGATGTTGACTAAGTTTCTGAAGCTAAAGTCATCGGTATTCCATGGTTCAGAGAGTGAGGATGCCTATGAGTTAATTCTGGATTGCTATGAGAGGCTTCACAAGTTAGGCATTGTACACCAGCATGGGGTGGAGTTCGTGACTTTCCAGCTTCAAGGTGAGGCTAAGCAGTGATGGAGGGCCTATGTGGAATGAAGATCGCCAGTCTTTCCCCCACTCACTTGGACGTAGTTCCATGTTTTTTTATGGAGAAGTATGTGCCCCGGACTTTGAGGGATGCAAGAAGGATGAGTTCATGGACTTGGAGTAGGGTGGTATGACTATAGCTGCTTATGAGGCTAAGTTCCACTCCTTGTCCAAATATGCTACATAGTTGGTGACTACAGAGGAGGAGAGGATTCGTCTATTCGTCAAGGGATTGAACCCCGAATTACAGGTATTGTCTGTTCACATGAACTCTGCAAGTAAAAGTTTTAATGAGGTGACAGACTTTGTGAAGAAAGTGGAAGGAGTTCGACGTGATGGTCAGGGCAAGGCTCTGACTAAGAAGCCCAAAAACGTCGGTAACTTTCATGGTTCCTACTCCAGAGGTTCAGGCATGCCGACACTTGCAGCCCGACCAATTCAGTCAGCTATGCCCGCTTCTACAAATGGTTACTCGGGAACTTCACAACAGAGTCCTATTCAGGATAGTCAGGGAGACGCACCTTCGTCTGGCAGCAGGCCATCTTTTGACCGCATTTGTTACAATTGTGGAGAACCTAGGCATATGAGGAATGTCCCCATCCGCGCATGTCTGATCCCGTGCAGCAGCAGACCAGAGCAGTGGAACCCGCGGGTAACGGTAGTAATGGCAGAGGACATCCACAAGGTGGGCGAGGAGGGAATCAGCGAGGTCGTAGAGGCCTGGGAAATGGTAATGCAGGTAGAGGAGCAGTGCAGCCAGGCAAGGAGGTTGTCCGTCAAGATGACATGGATCAGTTTTATGCCTTTCTGGGCAAGACCGAGGCCGAGGTGTCTGATGCAGTAATCACATGTACTATTCTTGTCTGTGACCGGATGGCTACTCTTTTGTTTGATCCGGGTTCTACTTATTCATATGTGTCAGTTCAGTTTGCCTTGGAATTTGATGCGGTTTGTGATGTGCTTGATGCCCCATCCATGTTTCTACCCCAGTTGGAGAGTCTATCATAGTCACCCATGTATACCGTGCTTGTCCTGTCCTGTTTATGGGTTTTCAGACTTGGGCTGATTTGGTTATTCTGGAAATGACTGACTTTGATATAATCTTAGGCATGACTTGGTTGTCCCCCTATTATTTGTACTTAATTGTAATGCTAAGTCGGTAACTCTAGAGATCCTGGGTAGGGAAAGGTTAGAGTGGGAACGAGTGTACAAGCCTAAGCCAGCTAAGGTCATATCTATCATTCGGGCTAGGAAACTGGTGGGGCAGGGGTGTTTGGCATATTTGGCTCATATTCGGGATGTTGATGTCGAGTCTCCCTCTATTGAGTCCATTCCTGTAGTGTCTGAATTCAAGGAAGTGTTTCCTATCGATTTGCCTGGTATGCCTCCGGATAGGGATATATATTTATGCATTGACTTGGAACCTGTAACTCGCCCCATCTCCATTCCTCTTTATCGCATGGCTTCGGTAGAATTGAGAGAGCTTAAAGCTCAAATCCAGGAGCTTCTGGATAAAGGTTTCATCGTCCTAGTGCTTCCCCGTGGGGTGCTCCTGTCTTGTCTGTTAAGAATAAGGATGGTAGTATGAGGATGTGCATACACTATCGATAGTTGAATAGGGTCACCAATCGAAATAAGTATCTGTTGCCTCGGATAGATGATCTCTTTGACCAGTTGCAGGGTGCATCAATTTTCTCTAAAATTGACCTAAGGTCTGGTTACCATCAGTTAAAGATTAGACCTGAGGATGTACCAAAAACGACATTCAAGACCCGCTATGGGCACTATGAGTTTTTAGTGATGTCTTGGGTTGACCAATGCGCCTGCAGCTTTCATAAGTTTGATGAATGGTGTGTTCAAACCATTCCTGGATTCTTTTTTTATCGTCTTTATTGATGACATTTTGGTTTATTCGAAGAGTAAGGAAGAGCATGCTGACCATCTTCGTATTGTTTTGGGTGTACTTGGGAAACAAAAGTTGTATGCCAAATTTTCCAAGTGTGAGCTCTGGTTGACTTCAGTTGCCTCTTTGGGGCATGTGGTTTCAAGGAAAGGGGTAATGGTAGATTCCCAAAAGATCGAAACAGTCAAGAACTGAGTCCGGCCTAGCTCTGTGACTGAAGTTAGGAGTTTTGTGGGGCTCGCCAGCTACTACTGTTGGTTTGTGAAAAATTTTGCTTCTATCACCACACATTTGACAAGGCTGACCCAAAAGGAGGTGCCTTTCGAGTGGACTAAAAAGTGTGAAGAGAGCTTTCAAAAGCTCAAGACTTTTCTGACTACAACACCTATTTTGTCACTGCCGGTGGAAGGTAAAGATTTCATTGTTTATTGTGATGCTTCACATTCGGGTTTGGGTGTTGTGTTGATGCAGGATAAGAATGTGATAGCTTATACATCACGGCAACTGAAGGTACATGAGAGGAACTACCCGACATATGATTTGGAGTTGGGAGCAGTAGTGTTTGCCCTCGAGATCTGGCGGCATTACCTTTATGGTGTCAAGTGTGAGGTGTTTACTAACCATCGTAGTCTACAACATGTATTCACTCAAAATGACCTGAATCTGAGACAACGAATATGGATGGAGTTACTCAAGGATTATGATGTTACCATCCAGTATCATCCGGGTAAGGCTAACGTGGTGGCAGACGCATTAAGCTGGAAGACGGTGAGTATGGGTAGTTTAGCTAGCTTAGGTGTGTCCAAGCGACCTTTGGCCAAGGAGATTCAAACCTTGGAGTCTAAGTTCATGCAGATGGGCATCTCAGAGAAAGGTGGAGTGTTAGCCAGCATTGAGGTTAGGCCCACATTCATTGAGGAGATCAAGGCCAAACAGTTTGAGGATGAGAGTTTGAATGAGCTCAGGAAGAAGACAGTGTCTAGCAAGACACAAGATGCGGCTCTCGACGGGGGTGGTGTGCTCAGTCTTAGGGGAAGGATTTGTGTTTCCCGAGTGGATGACTTGATTCAGAAAATGTTGACAGAATCCCATGGTTCACGGTATTCCATTTATCCAGGTGTGACCAAGATGTACCGAGATTTGAAAGGACTTTATTGGTGGCCTGGCATGAAGAGAGACATAGCTGAGTTTGTGGCTAAGTGCCAAAACTTTCAGCAGGTAAAGTATAAGCAAAAAAGGCCTACAGGTTTGCTTCAACGAATGTCAATTCCTAAATGGACGTGGGAAAGGATAGCTATGGATTTCGTGGTTGGTCTTCCCAAGACCTTGGGGAAGTTTGACTCCATTTGAGTGGTGGTTGACAGACTGACTAAGTCAGCCCACTTCATTTCGGTCAGAGCAGACTATAATGCTCAGCAGTTGGCTAAGGTTTATTTGAGGGAGATAGTGAGGCTGCATGGGTGCCCCTTTCCATCATCTTGGACCATGGTACGCAGTTCACTTCTAAGTTTTGGGGAAAATTGCATGAGGAGTTGGGCACTCAACTCACTTTTAGCACAGCCTTTCATCAACAAACGGACGGACAGTCAGAGAGAACTATTCAAGTGTTAGAGGACATGTTGAGGGCCTGTGTGATTGACTTTGGAGGGCATTGGGATAAGTTCGTACCTTTGTGTGAGTTCTCCTATAATAACAGTTACCACTCCAGCATCGACATGGCACCGTTCGAGGCACTTTATGGGAGGGAATGTAGATCACCCATAGGGTGGTTTGAGGTTGGAGATGTGAAACCTTTGGGGGTTGATTTGGTTAAAGATACTCAGGATAAGGTAAGAAGCATCCAAGCTAAGCTTCTAGCAGCCCAGAGTCGACAGAAAAAGTATGCAGACCGTAAGGTAAGGGACATGACATTTTAGGCTTGTGAGCAAGTTCTTCTAAAAGTGTCACCCATAAAGGGGGTGATAAGATTCGGCAAGAAGGGCAAGCTTAGTCCTTGATCAATCGGACCATTTAAGATTCTTGACTGTGTAGGGCCAGTGGTTTATAGGTTGGCTTTACCGCCTAGCCTATATGGGGTCCACCCAGTGTTCCATGTGTCCATGTTCAAGAAGTATCATGAGGACGGAGATTACATCATAAAGTGGGACTCAATTTTGTTAGACAAAGACCTTCAGTATGAGGAAGAACCGGTTGTAATTCATGACCGCAATGTCCGGAAGCTGAGGACCAAGGAGATAAAGTCCGTGAAAGTTCAATAGAACCATCGTCCGGTTGAGGAAGACACTTAAGAAACCGAAAAGGACATGCGAGACAAGTATACCTTATTGTTCGACGATTCAGGTACTACTCTACTCTTGCCTTAGCCAATTTTACTAGTTTATCACTCGGGGATGAGTGATGGGTAAATTGGTATCTATTTTAACGACTTATTCTTGTCGTTATGGAAAAGCCAATGGGGAAGGAATTTGGGCCAAAAAACTTCTGAGTAGTAACTTGGAAATTTCCAGCCTAGGCCAGACTTGGATGAAATCAGAGTCAGGTGAGGTTTAGGGAAATCTGGTAATGGATGGGGGATTTAATTATGAGTTTGATTACATCAGTGGATAGCCAAGACGTTAAGGAGCCTATACGGCTTTACAGAATTGAATTCGGGTGAGTAGAACTCCTGAAACTAGTCTTGGCGTGAAAGGGTAGTTTTAGAACGTCAATGGTTGAAGGTGTGTTGCTAAATGGGAGCTTGAAACTCAAATTCAGAGTCTCTATCTATGTGCAAGCCGCCGGGGCGGGGTTAGTTCCGCTAGGGTGGGACCGTTGTGGCGGGATAGAGTTCGCTGTGGTAGGACAGTCGCGACTTAAATCGGGGAAAAACCTCAAAAATGTTATTCTCTGGAAAACGTCGTTCTTAAGAGCTAAGGGACGACCTAGGGCAGTTTCTTGTCAGATTTCCATGAATTCTAGCGCTAATGGTAATATAATTACTCCCTAATTTGTATTTCTATTCTTAGAACTTAGAATCTTGGGTAATTATCATTGGGGAAAGTTTTTGGCCTGAAGTTAATGGTGGGAAAAGCCCTAATTGAACATTAGGATCTTGGATTTGGCCTTGGGTTGATAATTTTGGTTATAATCCAGGTAAATTAGACCTTATTTAGTGATCCTTGTGTTAATTACTTGTTTTAGATCAAGAACGAGCTGAAAGACTCCTGAAAGGGAAGGCTCACGTGTCTTAGGAGTATTCAGGTTTGGTTTTGAGGTTCCTCTTGGGTTATATATGCATGTTAATTGCTTCATTGTATGCATGTGTGTATGTGAATAGGGAAACATGAATTCAACCTAATGAAATGATTATGTGTGCACGATTACATGCCATGAACCTGTTACTTGACTGTGTGACTATGGGTACTATTCATTATGGGTGTGATTGTGACTGTGGGTGCCGACTAGACCGGGTGTCACGTTCCGACACATATATTACATTGGGTGTCACGTTCCGACACATATGTTGGACCGGGTGTCATGTTCTGACACATGTATATTAGATTGGGTGTCACGTTCCGACACACTAACAGTTTGGGTGTGGGTTCCATGAGAGGACCACTTGTGAATATTACATTCATGTCTACCTGTCATTGATACTGGGAAATTGTATGTTGCTCTTGAAATGATAATTGAATTGTGCATTTTGTATGTTTGTGTTTACTGTGTTGTAATTACTTTCTTATATTTTGCTTACTGGAGTAGCCGCGTGATCCTACCATTACACTGTGGTTTCGTGTACTAATACTGCACTTACTCGTTCTTTGTTGAGTACAGGGCATCTTCAGGCGGCTACTGATAGACCTCAGCTAGGGGATCATTGACCCAAACCGGATTCGAGGGTGAAGTAGTTCTTTCAGGCTGCCATGGATCCTTCATTTGTTTAGTCCATTCTTTTCGGACTCAGACTACATAGTTAGACTTTTACTTATGTTTAGTTTCGGGGTTTCACCCCTTTTTTTAGACTTGTTGATTAGTAGAGTTTTGGTACAATGACTTTCAGGTTCTAGGGGTTGAATTTCCGCAAGAGTTATGTTTAGTTGTTTTTATTAAACCTTCGGAGTTTATGGAACTCCATATTAATTTGTCATTTAAACCTGATTTTGTATCTTTAAATGCTTTAGTTTTGTTATGTTGCTTAGTCTGGTTGTAGTAGTGGTTCTCCCATCGAAGGGTTAGTGTGGGTGCAGTTCACGGCGGTCGGGGTCGTGACAACATCTTTTTATTTCGAGTGAATTGTGTGAGGTTACTTCTCTCGCTATTGTGTACTCTCATATTTATAGTGGATTGCTCATCTACTTTGTGGATGTAGTTCGATTGATCGAACTATATTAAATCTTTGATGCTTCTGGTATATTTATCGTTTGTCTTCTTACTCATGGTCTTTTGAGGTTTGCTTTGTTATCTTCCGCATGACACCTGATTATTTTGATCCTAACAAGTGGTATGAGAGTCAGGTTCAATGATGGAGCCTGGTTCAGTGGTTCAATAATCGATAGTTAAAGCAGGTTAAAAATTGAGTGTTCATCTTAGTGGGAGTAGTTCTACCCGCAACCTATCGAAAGTATTGAAGATTTTCATTGGAGAAATTATTTCATAGAGGTTCTCGGTGTCGAGACATAGATTTGATGGAGGAGATTTTGGAGAGGAGATGCATGTTGTTGAAGATTATGTGAAGAAGGTGAAATAAATTTATTTTGTCAGAAATTCTGGCCAAGGGGGAGATTTTTTGGGTATTTTCCCTAAGTTTCTTACCATAAATAGGTTTTCCTTTAACTAAAAGGAAAAAATAAAGTCTCCATATTTGGCGTCATGGCCCGAGCCTATATCTTGGACCTAGTTGACACTCAAGAACCATTAATGGTCCCCGAGCTAACCCTTGGTTTGGCTGACTACTTAGCGGAAGACTGAATCAAGAAGATATAAACTTTATAAATGAAATAAATCATTAGGTTAAAGTACTCAATTAAACTGTCTGAAAATACTGAATGAAAGTAGTAATAGTTTTAACAAAACATCTGAATACCAATATTGAAAGATATCACTACCTCTGTTGAATTCTAAGCTTACATTATTTCCCCCTTGGGATCATTCGTCCTCGAATGACGGTTAAACTGAGAATGGAAGGGAAATGAGTTACTATCACTACCTCTCTTGAATTTTAAGCTTAGATATTAACATAGGTGGAATTGATTCATACCGAAAGTTTTGAAACTAGACTAGAGCACGCTTGGCATGGATGCTCACATAAGATTTCAAGATCATAGGTCATGACAAGAACTTTCTAAGAATCACAATAGGAACATCAACTCTCATTGATCTATCATTACTAAACCACTATCATCGACATCACTATTAGAACTTAGATAGGATCACTTAGAGAGCTTTGAGAGAAAGATCATAAACATGGTTCATTCAAGAAATCTGATGTAACACCCCGAAAATTTCTAAGTTAATACTTGAACCATTCTTCATTTATTTGTAGGGTCATATCGGGTGATTCATAAATTACCCATATGTGTAAAGGTAAATTATTTAGTGTGAGAATGATTTGGATATGAATTAAGGTCACTAGAATCCCCTAGCATAAAGTAAAGTCGAAAGTTTCCTTATTGATTAAGTTTCGATGTAAGATTCTACTTGGGTCAACTTCAAACAAATATATATCTTAGAATATAAAGAGTTAATTATCCCATAACCTATTAAATTAAAGGTATTTGAATCTACTTTCCAACGCCATCAATTTTGCGTCAATCCAATTTTTGAGTAAAAAGTTATGACCATTTTAGTAACGGATACAGTGCAGTGACGAATTAGCCGATGGGAAAATATTAAAAAGGGTCTTTTTATCTTTTTACCTCTGAGAAAACCCTAAATGAATTTCTTGACTAATTAAAGATCCAAAACAATCAGATTTTCATCTCTTAATATATCATTCTCTTCTCTCTCAAACCCTAAGACAAAACCCTAAGAAAAAAAATTAAAGTAGAAGACTCCATTCAAGATTCTTTTAATATTTTTCAAGATTCTATAATGTGAGTCCTTCTCCAAGAATTTCATTCTTTCCAACTCAAATTCCCCCATACAATTATGAATCACAAATGAAAATCATAATTCTTGGTCATAGAGATTTCAAGAAACTAATTTTCTTGATTTTTCACCTTCAAGCTAGGGTTCCAAGGCTTCTAATCAAGTTCTTCTTCAAGATTCTTCAAGAACCTTGTTCTTTCAGGTATGTAAGGCTATCATAGTGTTGGACTAGTTTGTCCTCACGCCCTACATCTACTTTCAAATTAGTAAAAGAGTAATCTAAGATTCTACCCCTAGATTTGAGTATTCTTGAGATGAGTCAATTTTGAGTTCTCGAGTTCCTATTTCTTTTTTTGTAATTTTACTCTTTATTATTGAATTGCTATATGTTATGCATAAACATTTTTGAGTTTAGTTGTTCATGTCCATAATTCTGTATGTACCCTATGAATTGAGTTTAAAATTTTGAGAAGCTTTTTAAAGCCAACACTTGAGTTTTAAACTGAGTTTTTTTGAGGAAGTAAAGATGAGTTTTGAGAAAGAGTTGTATTCATGAGTTTCTATATGGTAATTGAGGTCCTCAAGTTGAGTCGTTCATGTCCATAATTTCGTATGAACCCTACGAATTGAGTTATAAGTCTTGAGAGTCTTTGTAAGTCAATCATTATGTTTCAAACTGAGTTTTGAGAAAAAGTTTAAAGGTTTTATTTCATAAAGACTTAAGAGTTTCTAATGTCATTTTATTCACATATATATATATACATATACATATGTATCTATGTTGATTATTGGACTTGAAAGATAAGTTCATAAGTGCATGTTTTCAAGAAGGTAAACAGGTCTCATGTTTTGAAAAGTATTTCAAGTAATGTAAGAAGTCCATTCTTTGTAATGGGTGAATTGAGCACAAAGTTATGTTAATTATTTTGGGAGTAGTATCGAGCACCGAGTTGGGTTAGAGTCTTTTATAATTCAAAAGTCCCATAGAACTACGTAGCTAGCATAGGATAGGATAGCATTGACTCTTCATGCGACTCCTCACTGTCTCTGAGAAGGCCAATTAGATGGATCCATAGTAACGATATCTTCCTATACTCCCGGCAAGGTATAGGATGGGCCATTGCAACGTGCGGCGGGACATTGTATCACTGTCAGGCTCATGGTAATAGTTGTCGGTTAGAGAAACTCCCCACAAGTAAAGTATATAATAGAGTTAAAGTGTATTTTTATATATCACTTATTATGTTGAGTTCAGAGATGAGGAAGTATTTTGTAAAGCTTTAAATGATTTAACTCCTTTATTTCTTTACATTCAGCTTGAGTACATTGTTATCTATTGCAGATCTTTCATTCAGTTATTTATTATTCAGCTATATTTCATACTCGTACATTCAATGTACTGATGTCATTCAACCTGCATCTTTTAATGATGCAGATACAGGTTCTTAGGATTCTCAACAAGAGTCTGTTGAGATCACTTCATCCGCTCATCAGCTTTCGAGTGAGGTCTCCTTAATTTCGGAGGACTCTAGTTTTCATGATTTGTTAGTAGTAGTTCTTTTGAGGAGTCGTGGGCCTTGTCCCAACACTCATCTTTGTATAGTAGAGGCTTCATAGATAGACAGTTTTGAAAAGTCTTTCAGTTTTAGATGTTTTATTTAGAACTTATGTTTCATACTTAATATATTCAGTGAAGTTTTGAGATTCAATAAACTAATTTTAAACATATCTTTTAATTTGATGTTTATGTATGCTTGAGTTAGTCTTCTGCTTGTAGTCAGCCAGGATGAGGGTTCTCTTGAGGGCCAACAATGGTTCTCAAGTGCCGGCCACGTCCAGGGTGTAGGCTCGGGTCGTGACAAACTTGGTATCAGAGCACAGAGTTCAAGTGTCCTAGGATGTCTATGAAATTGTGTCGGTAGGATCTTGTTTATGGCTTGTGAGGGCCCCACTTCTATAAATGGGGACTATAGACATTTAAGAATTGTTTCCTTTCTTTCATACTCTAAATCGTGCACTAGAACTATATCATAAGGAATTAATTCTAAGTCTTGCATTTCTCATATCAATTCGGTTATCCTTCATACTCAAGGTAGTTGAAAAACAAAGCACAGATTTGTATCGAAGAGTTAATCTCAGCAAAAATCTTGAAAAATTCATGAGACTGCAGAGGGGCTTGAGAGAAGCCCGTGAGTGAGTTTAAGTATTGAGTTTTGAAATAATGCACTCTTATTCATATGAATCGTGCATTCGAGCTAAAAGCGAGATGTATTCCCATAATCTTTTCTCTAAACCTCGTTTCAGTTGAGACCCCTGTGAGGAAGCATGTTTTAGAGCTTGGGTAGTAATTGCACTCGAAAAGATAGTATGAGTTATGAGGTTATAAGCAACATTAGTAAAAGTGCCTAAAGTTAGAAGAATGTATGCAGAAGTTCAGTAATCTAAGAAAGGGAGATAGTGATGAGTCAAATTATGTTATAGTAGTCATGAACCCAGTAAGTTATTAATGAGGAGTTTTTCCTTATGGTTAGACTAAGACTTGATGAGTTTGTGAAGATTTCATGATAGGAGGTAGAGTAAGATTTACTAGTTAGGATGAGTTAGAGTATACTTTGACTAGAAATGAGTTTATGATGACGTGTCATTGTGTTAGTAATGGCCAAGTGTAGGTGTTGAATGAAAGAGCATGAGTATTCATGAGGTGATAGATCTAAGTCAGACTTATGATTTTTGGGAGATCTCATGATTTTTAAAGGGTTATAGAACTAGTTAGCCAATGTGTGTAGTGAGTAGGTAAGTGGTAATTAGATTTTGAAAATGATTATGACAGTAATGTGTAAATAGGTAGACTGATAGGTAAAGATTGACCTACTTTTCATGAGGTTTTAGTCGGCAAGTGTTTCGTAATCTTATCTAGTAGTTGTAAGTTAGTATAGTAAGCGAGCGATTATATTGATATTCGGGATTAGCAATAAACATTAAGCTTGAATTTTAGATGAGCTTCGTGATAAAAAAAATGGCAACATAAGGGTGATGATGTTAGTCTTGAGATCTGATATGGTAGACTTGACATAGAGTAGGTGAGGAATTGAGATGTTAGCTACAATGAATATGAGTGGTACAAGTGAGAGTACCTAACTTTTAGATAAGTGCAGTGAAGTGTGGCTAAGTCATCAGATTAACAAGAGTATTAAGAGGTGTACCTGAGATTGTATGTAATCAGATGAGATTCCAATTAAGTTTCTTGTTCTTATGTACGCCTAGAAAGTATAATTGAGTTTTCAATGCGGATTAGGCTGAAGTAAGAATTATTTTTCCCTTAAAGAGTTAGATGAAGCGGCGTTATAAGCCAATGAGAAGAGGTTAATAGAAGCATCTTAGAAAGAGGTCTTAGAAGGAGTCTTAGTACCTGCTTATGAAAAGTTTAGTAGCCATGAGATAACCCTTTCCCGAGTATTAAAGTAAAGGGAATGTATACCAGTTTAGAGATGATAGAATAGATCCATGGCTTTAGAGTGTCAACTCCAAACCTAAGGGGGAGATGATGAGATGAGAAACCAATTCAAGTGTTGAGGATGAGATAGTGATGTTATTTGAATAAGTTTTAGAGGTTCATCAATCCATTCATACTCTAGTGTATTCCTCAAAGTTCAATTATTAAAACATCTTGTTGATGTTTATAATATCAGAATTGTGTCTATGACCTATGCTCATACTCTTCAGCGAGATTCACATCTATGCTCAGTTTCCAGAATGAGGGGCAAAGACTTTAGCCCATTGATCTCTATCTTACTCCATAAAGTTGTAGATATCAGTCTCATGATATGCACCTATGCATATAAGCAATCATGTCTCACAGTATGTTCAGTCTCACAAATCCATGAATTACTCTTAATGGCTAGCAACAAAATGTTATGTCATGCATATTCTTATATCAGAATTCTCGAATGAATTGTGATTATGATATTTCGCCCTAAAGTCTTTTCAATAATCCTTTTTAGTTTTGGAGAGCGGTGTTGTTGATAGTAGTTGTGTGATGATGGAGGAGAGGATTGTTATTTCTTATTGTGATAGTGATGGTGTGTTTATTCCATCTAAGGTTATGAATGTGGAGGAAGAAGGAGATAAGATTTTACAATGAGTACTAAGTCAGCTTCCTGGTAGTAATGCATGAAAGTTCAGTTGCTAGAGATGATGAGAGGATGGGAAGGTGGATTAGTAAGAGTCTATAGATTGGTTAAGGTTCTAAGCTTGAATGTGGTGTTGTTAACATGTGGACAATACGCTATACATTAGGTGTTTCGTGATATGAGCTCAAGGTTAGGTGAATGTAGCGGTAAGGAGTAGTGTTCTTGGGATGAGATTTCCTACAGAGGTATGAAACCCGAATCTTGTTATTTAGATCTATTTTAATAACCCTATGTTAAGTACTTTGTGATTCCGAGTTACATTTGAATAAAGTAAGAGTAACCCCTTTCCATTCTCAGACTAGCCGCCATTCGAGGACAAATGATCCCAAGGGGGAGATATTGTAACACCCCGAAAATTTCTAAGTTAAGACTTGAACCATTCTTCATTTATTTGTAGGGTCATATCGAGTGATTCATAAATTACCCATATGTGTAAAGAAAAATTCTTTAGTATGGGAATGATTTGGATATGAATTAAGGTCACTAGAATCCTCTAGCACAAAGTAGAGTTGAAAGTTTTCTTATCGATTAAGTTTTGATGTAAGATTCTACTTGGGTCAACTTCAAACGACCATATCTCTTAGAATATAAAGAGTTACGTGGCCCGTAACCTATCAAATTAAAGGTATTTGAGGCTACTTTCCAACGCCACCAATTTCGTATCAATCCAATTTCTGGAAAAAAAAAGTTATGACCATATTAGTAACTGATACAGGGCAGTGACGAATTAGCCGACGGGAAAATTTTAAAAAGGGTCTTTTTGTCTTTTTACCTCTAAAAAAATCCTAAACGAATTTCTTGACTAATTAAAGATCCAAAACAATCAGATTTTCATCTCTTAATACATCATTCTCTTCTCTCTCAAACTCTAAGACAAAACCCTAAGGAAAAAAAATTAAAGTAGAAGACTCCATTCAAAATTCTTTCAATCTTTTTCAAGATTCTTCAATGTAAGTCCTTCTCCAAGAATTTCATTCTTTCCAACTCAAATTTCTCCATACAACTATGAATCACTAATAAAAATCGTAATTCTAGGTCATAGAGATTTCAAGAAACTAATTCAAGAATCTCAAGAAAGGTTTTCTTGATTTTTCTCCTTCAAGCTAGGGTTCCAAGGCTTCTAATCAAGTTCTTATTCAAGATTCTTCAAGAACCTTGTTCTTTCAGGTATGTAAGGCTATCATAGTGTTGTACTAGTTCGTCCTCACGCCCTACATCTAATTTCAAATCAGTAAAAGAGTAATCTAGGATTCTACCCCTAGATTTCAGTATTCTTGAGATGAGTTAATTTTGAGTTCTTGAGTTCCTATTTATTTTTTTGAAATTCTACTCCTAATTATGGAATTGCTATATGTTATGCATTAACATTCTTGAGTTGAGTCATTCATGTCCATAATTCCGCATGAACCCTATGAATTGAGTTATAAATTTTGAGAAGCTTTTTAAAGCCAACACTTGAGTTTTAAATTGAGTTTTTTTGAGGAAGTAAAGATGAGTTTTGTAAAAGAGTTGTATTCATGAGTTTCTATATGGTTAGAGTCTTTTATGATTCGAATGACCCATAGAACTACGTAGCCAGCGTAAAATAGGATATTATTGACTCTTCATGCGACTTCTCACTACCTCTGAGAAGGCCAATTAGATGGATCCATAGTCACGATATCATCCTATACCCCCGACAAGGTATAGGATGGGCCCTTGCAACGTGCGGCGGGATGTTGTATCATTACCAGGCTCATGGTAATGATTGTCAGTTAGAGAAACTCCCCACAAAGTAAAGTATATAATAGAGTTAAAGTGTATTTTATATATCACTTATTATGTTGAGTTCAGAGATGAGAAAGTATTTTGTAAAGCTTTAAATGATTTAACTCTTTTATTTCTTTACATTCAGTTTGAGTACATTGTTATCTATTGTAGTCCTTTCATTCAGTTATTTGTTATTCAGTTATATTACATACTCGTACATTCAATGTACTGATGTCATTCGGCCTGCATCTTTTAATGATGCGGATACATGTTCTTAGGATCCTCAACAAGAGTCTGTTGAGATCACTTCATCCCTCCATCAGATTTCGAGTGAGGTCTCCTTACTTCCGGAGGACTCTAGTTTTTATAAGTTGTTAGTAGTAGTTCTTTTGAGGAGTCGTGGGACTTGTCCCAACACTCATCTTTATATAGTAGAGGTTTCATAGATAGACAGTTTTGGAGAGTCTTTCAGTTTCAAATGTTTTATTTAGAAGTTATGTTTCATACTCAATATATTCAGCAATGTTTTGAGATTCAATAAACTATTTTTAAACATATCTTTTAATTTGATCCTTATGTATGCTTGAGTTAGTCTTCCGCTTGTAGTCAGCCAGGATGAGGGTTCGCTAAGGGGCCAGCAATGGTTCTCAAGTGCTGACCACGTCCAGGGTGTAGGCTCGGGTCGTGACATCTGATATAAGAATATGCATGACATAACATTATTTTTCTAGGGATTGAGAGTAAATCCTGAATTCTCGAGACTTAGCATGAGATATGAATGCTTATCTGAATAGGTCCATATCATGAGGTTTATATACATAACCTTATGGAGTGAGATTGAGATTAATGGGCTTAAGTATTTACCCATCATTCTGTGAACTGAGCTTATATAGATGTGAATCTATCTGGAGTGTATGACCATAGTTCATGGACACAATTTTGATATTAGACACCTCAACAGGATGTCTTAACGACTGAACTTTGAGGAATACGCTAGAGTATAGGTGGATTGATATAACACTATAACTCTTTCTGAACACATCACTATCTGATTCTTAACACTTTACTTGGTTTCTCATCTTATCATCTCCCCCTTAAATTTGAATTGAAATTTTAAAGTTATGGATCTATTTCATCTTCTCTTAACTAGTCTATATTCACTTTACTTTAATACTCAGGAAATGCTAAGCTCATGGCTATTGAACTCTTCATGTGCATGTACTAAGATTTCTTCTAAAGCTTCTTTCTGAGATGCTTCACTTAAATTCTTCCCCTTTCTATGAAGTCCTTCTGTAATCTTTACCTGCATGGACCTATAAAGTCGCTTACTCTAACTCTTAGTAGTCTGACTTCTCCTTCTTAGCCCACTAATACCGTCCTTCTAAGTTCATATATAGCTAACTGGAGGAAACAAGAACTATATTTGAAAGGCTCATCATTGGCTCTCTTTCTCTCTCTCTCTCTCTCTCTCTCTCTCTCTCTCTCTCTCTCTCTCTCTCTCTCTCTCCATATATATATTCTTATAACAGCCTACTCCACCTTGACAGCTCAAATATGTTATCTAGGCACACATAAAAGATCCTAAACTTAATTAGAACCTCGTCTGACTACATATGATCTCGGGTACACCTCTTAATGCTCTTGCTGATCTAATGACTTAGCCACACTTTATTGCTCTCATCTAAGAGTCATAATACCAAACCTGTACCAATCACATTTATTGAAAAGTAGCACCTTAATTTCTCACCTATTTTATGTCAAACCTACTAGATCAGATTTCTAAACTAACATTATCACCCTTATGTTGCCATCCTTTTTTATCACGACACTCATCTCAAATTCAAGCTTAGTTTCTAGTACTAAATAGAGATATCAGTATAATTGCTCACATACTATACTAGCTTACAACTACTAAATAAAATTAAGAAAGACTCGCCCACTAAAACCACATGTCAAATAGTTAATTTTTATCTTCAGTCTACCTATTTACATATTATTATCACATTTCCTTTCACAACCTAAGTACTATTTATCCATTCACTACACATTATTGCCCAATTAGCCCTATAACCCTCTAAATACTATGGGGCTCGCCCTTCAAAAATCATAAGCGTAGGTTAGATCTATCACCTCATATTTTCTCTGCTCTTCTATTTAACACCTACACTTGGTCTTCACTAACACAATGACACGTCGACATAAACTTCTTTTTTATTAAAGTAGACTTTAACTCATCCTAACTAGTAACTATTCCTCTATCTTCTATCATCAAAATTCACACAAAATTATCACTCCCTAGCCTACACATAAAAGAAAAACTCCTTATTAATTACTTACTAGGTACATGACTACAACTACATACTTTACTCAATAACTAACCCGATTCTTAGGTTACTACACTTCTAAATGCATACTTCTAACTCTAGGCACTTCTACTACTACTAGCATATAATATCACAACTCACACTATCTTTCGAGTTAAGATACTACCTAAGCATTGTAGTATCACGTGAAACAAGGTTTAGAGAAGAGAATCTAGGAGTACATCTCTCTTTGGCTCAAATGCACGATTCATATGAATAAGGGTGAATTCTTTCAAATTAATACACTTAAGCATACTAACGAGCTTCTCTCAAGCCCCTCTGAGTCTCATGACTTTATGAAGACTTTATCTGAGAGTAATTTTTCGATGAGGATCTAGGCTTTGCTATTTCAAGTGTCTTGAGTATGAGGGATAGTAGAATAGAATTGAGAAACACACGATTCTGAATAAGTTCTTTATGGCACAATTTTATTGCATGATTTAGAGTATGAAAAAATGAAAACATTTCTTAAATGTCTGTAGTCCCTCATTTATAGAATTGGGGCCCTTACAACCATAAAAAAATCCTACTGACACAGCTTCATAGACAACCTAGGACACTTGATCTCTAGGCTCTGATACCATATTTGTCATGACTCAAGCCTACACCATTGACGTGGCTGACACTCGGGAATCATTGTTGGTCCCTAAGAGAACCCTTGACCTGGATGACTACTTAGCGAAATACTAAGTCAAGCAATAATATAGACTTTAAAGCTGAATTAAATCATTAAGTCAAAGTACTTAATTAAACTATCTAAAAAAACTGAATGAAACCAGTTATAGTTTTAACAAAACATCTGAATAGCAATACCGAAAGACTCTAAATACTATCTATCTATGAAGCCTCTGCTGTTTTAAGATAAGCGTCGTGAAGAGACCCACAACAACCTTAAACAACTAGTAAAAGTAAATTAAAGACTGGAGTCCTCTAGAAGCAAGAAAGCATCAATCAAAAGTTGACGAACAGATGAAGTGATCTCAACTAAACTCTTGTTAAGGATCCTAAATACTTGAATCTGTATCATAAAAAGATGCAGGCCGTACAACATTAGTACATTGAAAGTACAAGTATGTAATATAGCCGAAGTGAAATAACAGAATGAAAGAAATTCAATAGCTATAAATATATACTCAACAGAATGTAAAGCAATAACAGAGTAAAATCATTTAAACTTTACAAAATACTAACCCATCTCTGAACTCAACATACTAAATGATATGATAAAAATACACTTTTAATTCTATTTGAGAGATTATCTAACCGACAACATCACTATGAGCAATGTAATGATACATCGTCTGGCCCATGCTGCCAGAATTATTTTATACCTTGCCGGAGTATAGAACATCTCAACTAAGTGGATCCACCAAAGCTCTGTTCAAAAGCAATAAGGATTCATCTAAAAAGTACGATCCTTTACCCATGTTGGCTACATGGTTTATGAGGAAGGTGATTTGTTTGAACTCATCCCTATATCAATGCTTAATATTATTCCCAATAAATATATACTCATTCTTATATATGTAAAACATACTCTTTATGTCACTCCCCGAAGCTACCCCCAAGAAGTGGAAACGGGACCTAGGATCACGAGCGACCACAAGCTAACCCTGAGCTAGCATATCATAAGCATTCTAAAAGATTTATGAAATAAATATACTATGCAGAAGCTTAAAACCATAATTAACTGAAAGATAGGGGATACCCAATACTAATCTGATTATATAAAACTGAGAGTTTAACAACAGCTGAAAGGTTAAGCTCAAATACTAAAGCTGAATCTAACTATGTCTGAAATAAAGCCTCTACTAATTAGAAATGTTGGGACATGCCCCAGCTAGATCTAGAAAAAACTGAAACTAAAGACTAAAAGCAAAAGAAACATGTCTGTCGTCCTCGAAGAATGAGGACTCACCACTAATACTGGTGAGCTGAAGATCGGGAACCAATCTATGCATGATCTGGAAGTTGAGAACCTGTACCTACATCACGAGAAGATGTAGCTCAGAGTATACGTCAGTACTTGAAAGGTACTGAGCATGCATGATAGAGTAAAGTTGAATAATCACATAACTGAACAAAGCATATAACTGAGTAATGATATGATATAAGCATGATACTATATTGAAAATACTGAACATGAGCTAACTGAATGCAATGACCAAGTTTATAACATGCTGAGACTGAAATCTGACTGTAACTGATAACATGGTCAATGCAATAGAATCTGACTGTGAGGGAGTTACTAATAACCGACATAAAACCACATGAGCTAAATGTGGAGTCTGATGTATACAACCCATCGAGAGGACCCAATATTCCCTGCCAGAGGTATAGAGGCATGACTGCGTGATCACTAAAATGTAATGCCCACAGAGAGGACTTATAAACCTACGGGGGCACGTAGTTCTGGGACTATTCGGCTACGCTGAAACCTAGTCCAACTCGGTATTAAATCTACTCCCAACTAATTATGTAAATAACATATTATGACTGAATTTCTATAATACTGGATAGCTCAAAATACTGACATGCTAACTGAAAATGCAACATAATGTACTGATAATGAAACATTCGAATCTGAGGCATGTATATCTGAAATAACTGACCTAGCATGTGTAATTCATGAACTAAAAGAACTACATAGCTAGGGTTCTGAGTTTATGAAAGCCGATACAAACAACAATACTAAAATCATGATAATATGATTAGGAACATTAAAGTAACTAATTCATAATGATCTGCTGAAATTCTAGAAACCCTAGGTCTAGATAATATGAAGGGAATCAAGAATCTGACTGAATTCTGGGACCTAATGGGTGAAAGGAACCCACTAGTGAAATCCCACATACCTGGTAATGAATTCCACGGAGAAATCTTTAATTTCGGGGCTGGAACTGATGAAGACTCGCTGCGTTCTTGAACTAGGGCTGCTCGACTTTCTCCTCTATTTTGTTCTAAGTTTTCTAATTTTTTGGTGAATGATTTGCTTAGGGTAGGCTTAAACTGACCAAAACTACATAGTTTAGGGGTTAAACGACGTAGTTTAGGGGTTCAACGCTTAGGGAAAAGACCAAACGACCCCTGACTAAAAAGCTGTCGGGGCCACCAACGGTCCGTGGACTGACCGTGGGTCAGTCCTGGTCAACCGCCGACGGGGTTCTGGAAGCTGAAATTTGGGGTTCGACCTATGGCCCTGGACCACGGACCGTGGTCTAACCTACGGTCCGTAGGTCCTGGTGTGGGTCTACCCTTAGCCAAATTTCCTGGACTTTCTAGGGAGGGGTTGCAGGTGGCCCACCACGGACCGCCACTTACGGTCAGTAGGTCACCCTACGGCCCGTGGGTGGTGCCCGTTGGTGGCACCTGCAACTTCTTATTTCTACAATCTGGTCTTTCTAGGATACGGGGTGTTACATTATCTCCCCCTTGGGAACATTCGTCCTCGAATGAAGACTAAACTAGTTGGAGATGTAGGGAAAGAACTGCAAACCCTACCACTAACCACTGGAAACTGATTTCTGACTGAACTATGTTCCAAGAACATGCAAATATGCTTAAAATGCAAGTATTAACTTAAGGAACATGATACTAAGACTGAATCTGCGCATGAATGACTAAAAAACTGAAGAGGAACTATTACCTCAAGCTGGAATGGAATCGGAAGGAAAGAGATGAGGATACTTAGCCTTCATGGCTGCTTCTGCTTCCCAAATAGCTCCCTCTACAGACTGACTCCTTCACAAAACCTTAACTGAAGCGACTTCTTTGTTTCTCAACCTTCAAACTTGATGATCAAGGATTTCAACTGGTACCTCTTCATAAGTGTGGCTATCCTTTAGAGCCACACTCTCTAAAGGTACTATGGATGCTGGATCACCCACACATTTCTTCAACAACGAAACGTAGAAGACCAGATGCACTGCTGCTAGTTCTACTGGAAACTCTAACTCGTAAGCCACTTTACCAACCCTTTTCAAGATCTTGTAAGGGTATACATATATGGGACTGAGCTTTCCTTTCTTGCCAAATCTCATCACCCCTTTCATAGGTGATACTTTCAGGAAGACCCAATCATCAACTTGGAACTCTAATTCATTTCTCCTTACATATGCATAGGACTTCTGGCAAGTCTAGGCTGTCTTAAGTCTATCTCTAATGAGTTGCACTTTCTCCATAGCATCATGAACTGAATCTGGCCCTATCAAGACTGCTTCACCTACTTCAAACCAACCAACTGGAGATCTACATCTATGCCCATACAATGCCTCATAAGGGGCCATCTGAATGCTGGAATGGTAGTTATTATTGTAGGCGAACTCTATAAGAGAAAAGTGATCATCCCAACTACCCTTGAAGTTGATCACACAAGCTCTCAACATGTCCTCTAAGGTTTGAATGGTACGCTCTGCCTGACCATCCGTCTGCGGATGAAACGTTGTGCTAAGATTAACATGAAAACCAAGACCTT
The DNA here is from genome assembly GCA_029582245.1 of Solanum etuberosum. Classification (NCBI taxonomy): domain Eukaryota; kingdom Viridiplantae; phylum Streptophyta; class Magnoliopsida; order Solanales; family Solanaceae; genus Solanum; species Solanum etuberosum. Next base: position 28,645 of record JAJONR010031851.1, read on the forward strand.
TCTGAAATGACTTCCAGAAATGAGAAGTAAACTGAGGACGTCTATCTGGGATGATGGACAAAGGAACCCCATGCAACCTGAATATCTCATTAATGTAAAACTTGGCGTAGTCCTCTGCCGAGTCTGTAGTCTTAACAGCCAAAAAGCGCGCAGACTTAGTAACTCTGTCAACTATCACCCAAATGGAGTCATTTTGTCTGGGAGTACAAGGTAAACCTGTAATGAAGTCCATGTTGATCACTTCCCACTTCCAAGTAGGAATGTTAATCTCTTGAGTCATACCCCCTGGTTTCTGATGTTCTACCTTCACTTGCTGACAATTGGGGCACTTAGCCACAAAATCTGCTATATCCCTTTTCATACCATTCCAACAAAAGACTTCCCACAGATCGGGGTACATCTTGGTGGCACCTGGATGAATAGAATACCTGGAATTATGGGATTCTGCAAGAATCTGTTGTCTCAACTCACCCACCTTAGGAACACATAATCGACTCTGATAGCGAAGCACACCATCTCTCCCTTAGAAGAAAACCTCCACTCTCTGCTGATGAACTGCACCCTTTAGTTGAAGCAATATTGGATCATTTTCTTGATTTTCCTTAACCTCTGCTACTAATGAAGATTCTGACCCATTGTGAACTGTTACACCACCATCTGATATGCTCATAAGGCAAACTCCCAAGCGAGTAAGCCTGTGAACATCCTTTGCTAATTACTTTATTTGTCCCTCAACATGTGCTACACTACCCATAGATAGTCTGCTAAGAGTATCTGCTACTACATTGGCCTTACCAGGATGGTAATACACACTCATATCATAATCCTTAAGGAACTCAAGCCATCTCCTCTGGTGAAGATTCAACTCTTTCTGGGTGAACACATACTGAAGGCTTTTATGGTCAGTGAACACATCTATGTGAACACTATATAAGTAGTATCTCCAAATCTTAAGTGCAAACACCACTGCTGCAAGCTCGAGGTCATGAGTCGGATAATTCTTCTCATGCACCTTAAGCTGTCTCGAAGCATAAGCTATAAACTTACCTCGCTGCATCAACACACAACCTACGCTGACTCTGGACACATCACAATAGATAACATAACCATATGAAGCCTCTGGTAGAGTCAAAACTGGAGTTGTAGTCAACCTAGTTTATAGTTCTGTGAAGCTTTTCTCACGATTATCTGACCACTGAAACTTAACCTTTTTCTTAGTCAACTTAGTTAATGGAGAAGTTATGGATAAAAATCCTTCCACGAACCTTCTTTAATAACTAGCCAAACCCAAGAAACTTCTGATATCTGTAGGAGAGGTAGGTCTGGGCCATTATTTCACTGCTTCTATTTTCTGAGAATCCACTCGGATTCCTTTGCTAGATACTATATGCCCGATGAAAGCAACTGATTGTAACCAAAACTCACATTTGCTAAATTTAGCAAACAACTGGTGATCTTTGAGAGTGTGTAGAACAACCCTCAAATGAGTCGCATATTCTTCCTCATTCCTAGAGTAAATGAGGATATCATCAATAAAGATGATAACGAACAAGTCCAAATACTGCTTGAACACTCTGTTCATCAAATCCATGAAAGCTGCAGTAGCATTGGTTAGTCCAAATGACATAACTACAAATTCATAATGACCATACCAAGTTTTGAAGGCTGTTTTCGAAATGTCACTATCTCTGACTCTAAGTAGATAATAACCGGATTTGAGGTCTATCTTCGAAAAATGAATAGCCCCCTGAAGTTGGTCAAACAAGTCATCAATCCTGGGGATAGGGTACTTATTCTTAATTGTGACTTTGTTCAACTGTCGATAGTCAATGCACATCCTGAGAGAACCATCTTTCTTTTTCACAAACAACACTGGCGCACCCCATGGCGAAATACTAGGTCAAATGAAGCCCATATCTAGAAGGTCTTTCGCCTTCTCTTTCAATTCCTTAAACTGATCTGGAGCCATTCTGTAAGGAGGAATAGAAATACGTTGGGTATCTGGAAGGAGATCAATTCCGAAGTCGATTTCCCTTTCGGGAGGAACTCTGGGAAGATCTTCTGGAAACACTTCTGGGAACTCATTAACTAGTGGAACTGACTCAAGAGTTGGGGTTTCGGAGCTTGAATCCTTAACCCGATCTATATGATAGATATACCTCTTGGAAATCATATTTCTGGCCTTAAGGTAAGAAATGAATCGACCCATAGGCGCTAGGCTTCTACCCTTCCATTCTAAGATTCGTTCGTCTGGAAACTGAAAACGAACAATCCTAGTTCTAATATCGACTGAGGCATAGCAGGAATTTAACCAATCCATACCTAAAATGATATCGAAGTCTACCATTTCTAACTATACAAGATCTGTTGAGGTTACTTTCTAAGAGACTGTGACAGGGCAATTTCTGTATACCCGTCCAGCTATAACTGGGTCACCGATGGGAGTAGAGACTAAGAAGAGTTCTGAAAGAGTTTCTGGACTAACATCGAATTTGACTGCTATATAAGGAGTTATGAAGGAAAGAGTTGCCCCTAGATCTAACAAAGCATAAACATCTAAGTTAAAGACTCGTAACGTACCAGTGACCACATCAGGAGAACCTTCCTGATCCTGGTAAGCCTGAAGAGCATACAACCTGTTTTGGTGCTGCCCACCACCTGTACCAAATGAGTTACCCTGCTGAGTCGGGCGGCCTGTTGGTGCTGCTGAAGTTGTAGACTGAGCTCTACTATTATTACCTCCTTGACCCTGTTTAGAAGAAGGACAATCTCTCCACCTGTGACTAGCCTGACCACACCCAATACATCCTTCCTTTCTTGCAAGACACTCGCCCGGATGGTTCTTACCACACTTAGGACAAGTTGGGTAGGTTCTAGTGCCTGAAACACTCCCCTGAGACTTAGAGTCTGATGCCCTACCTTTCTGATCCTGTCGGAACCTGGAGGATGGACCACTAGCTGATGAAGGTGTTGGGGCAAAATATTTCTGCTGAACCTGCGAGCGATTTCCACAACCCGATTTCTGTTGAGAATACTCATAGTTTCATGTCCTAGCCTTTTTGTTCTCCTTAGCCTGTTCCCTAAGCTTATCTCCCTCAACCTGCTGAGCATGAGTCATGAGCCTAGAGATGTTTATATTTTCCAGCAACATAGCATTTTTGCACTTTGTTTTCACTAAGTCTGAAACTCTATACAGAAACTTGTTCATTTGAGCCCTGGAATCGGCAACCATCTGAGGAGCATACCTGGAGAGTTGGGTGAACTTGAGTCCATACTCTTGGACTGTCATGTTACCTTGCCTCAAATTCATGAACTCCTAATCTTTTGCCTTCCTCAACTCTCTTGGGAAGAACCTGTATAAAAAAGTCTCACTAAAGCATTCTCAAGTGATAGGAGCTGCATTTGTACCCCTGTTCTATTTACATTGAGTATACCAGATATGAGCTACATCCTTAAGCTGATAGGATGCCAACTCTACCCTATCATTACCTGTCACTTGGATCACTTCAAAGATCTTCTTGACCTCATCTATGAAGTTTTGGGGATCTTCTCCAATTTGTGACCCTAAAAACTCATGTGGATTCATCCTAAAAAAATCATGAACTCTAGCTGCAGCTGACCCAACATTAGCATTTGCAGGAGCTGGAACCTGCTGGTTGTTCTGATTAGTCACACTCTAAGCCAAAAGTTGAATGGCGTTCTGAAACTCAACATTCAAAACTTCCTAATCTGGGACTAGAGGAGTTGCATTAGCATTGCGGGTATTAGCATTCCTTTGGTAAGCTCTACGAGGAGGCATGATCTGAAAGCACATAACATCAAGTTAGAAACGAGGAATTAGATCATACCTTACGTACGATAAGAGGAACAAAAAAATGAAGTTTTTCCTAAAACACTTTACAGCATCCTTCTCATTAGATGTGGTGCACTTCACACCCATGAAAAGGACTCTACTTAGTGCAACTTTTCAGACATCCTAGGACTTTTGAACCTAATGCTCTGATACCAAGTTTGTCACGCCCCGAAGCTACCCCAGGATGCAAACACGGGACCTAGGATCACGAGTGACCCCAAGCTAACCCTGAGTTGACATATCATAAGCATACTAAAAGATTTCTGAAAGAAATATACTATGGGGAAGCTTAAAACCATAATTAACTGAAAGATGGGGATACCCAATACTAATATGATTATATAAAACTGAGAGTTTAACAACAGCTGAAAGGTCAAACTCAAATACTAAAGCTGAATCTAACTATGTCTAAAATAAAGCCTCTACTGACTAGAAATGTTGGGACATGCCCCAGCTAGATCTAGAAAAAACTGAAACTAAAGACTAAAAGCAAATGAAATATGTCTGTCGTCCTCGGAGAATGAGGACTCACCACTAATACTGATGAGCTGAAGATCGGGAACCAATCTATGCGTGATCTGGATGCTGAGAACCTAGACCTACATCACGAGAAGATGTTACGCAGAGTATGCGTTAGTACTTGAAAGGTACTGAGCATGCAGGATTGAGTAAAGCTGAATAATAACATAACTGAACAAAGTATATAACTGAGCAATGATATGATATAAGCATGATACTATACTGAAAATACTGAACATGAGCTAACTGAATGCAATGACCAAGTTTATAACATGTTGAGACTGAAATCTGACTGTAACTGATAACATGGTCAATGCAATAGAATCTGACTGTGAGGGATCTACTAATAACCTACATAAAACCACATGAGCTAAATGTGGAGTCTGATGTATACGCCCCATTGAGAGGACCCAATATACCCTGCCAGAGGTATAGAGACATGACTGGCGTGATTACTAAAATGTAATGCCCACAGAGGGGACTTATAAACCTATGAGAACACGTAGTTGTGGGACTATTCAGGTACGCTGAACCCTAGTCCAACTCGGTATTAAGTCTACTCCTAACTGATTATTTAAATAACACATTATGACTGAATTTCTGTAATACTGGATAGCTCAAAATACTGACATGCTAACTGAAAATGCAACATTATTGTACTGATAATGAAACATTCGAATCGGAGGCATGTATATCTGAAATAACTGATCTAGCATGTGTAATTCATGAACTAAAAGAACTACATTGCTAGGGTTCTGAGTTTATGAAAGCATCTAAACAAAACAATACTAAAATCATGATAATCTGATTAGGAATATTAAAGTAACTAATTCATAATAATCTGCTGAAATTCTAGAAACCCTAGGTCTAGATAATATGAAGGGAATCAAGAATTTAACTGAATTGTAGGGACCTAATGGGTGAAAGGAACCCACTAGTTAAATCACACATACCTGATGACGAATTCCACGGAGAAATCTTTCAATTTCGGGGCTGGAACTGATGAAGACTCGCTACGTTCTTGAACTAGGGCTGCTCGACTTTCTCCTCTATTTTGTACTAAGTTTTCTAAATTTTTTGTGAATGATTTACTAAGGGTAGATTCTAATTAAGTTGCTAGGATTAAACTGACCAAAACTATGTAGTTTAGGGGTTAAACGATGTAGTTTAGGGGTTAAACGACGTAGTTTAGGGGTCCAACGCATAGGGAAAAGACCAACGACCCCTGACTTAAAAGCTATCGGGGCCACCGACGGTCCGTGGACTGACCCACGGTCCATCCTGGTCAACCGTCGACGGGGTTTTGGGAATGAAATCTGGGGTTCGACCTTTGGCCCTGGACCACGGACCGTGGTCTGACCTACGGTCCGTAGGTCCTAGCGTGGGTCTACCCTTAGCCAAATTTCCTGGATTTTCTGGGGAGGGGTTGTAGGTGGTCCACCACGGACCACCACCTATGGTCAATGGGTCACACTACGTCCCGTCGGTGGCACCTGTAACTTCTGATTTCTGTAATCTGGTATGTCTAGGTTACGGGTTGTTACACTTTCTCAATTTGAGGTAATTCCTTAAAATATCCTCTTAAAAGAGGTAACTGCTCTAAAATATCTCTGAACTCATTAACTCATTTAGCAATCAAAATTTTTCTTTCTCAATGTAAAATGTGATACATTTGAGAATACGTAGTTCTCTTATACTCTTACTCAAATCATGTTTAAATCATTTTCTCAAAACTCATCTCTTCTTTCTCAGAAAATTAGTTTAACACAAAAATGTTTGCTTTAAAAGATTCTCAAAAATTATAACTCAAAATAGGGTTCATGTTGCTCAAGTTTGGTTCAACCAATGGAAAGAAGAAAGGGCGGTTGATGCGGGTCTTCTTGATTGTGAGAAGTTTAAGGTTGCTTTTCTTGATAGGTTCTTTCTCCTTGAGTTGAGAGAGACAAAAGTATTTGAATTCATTAACCTTCATTAAGGAAATATGAGCGTGAAGGAGTATGCTTTGAAATTAACAGAATTGTCCAAATATGCCTCTACCATAATCGCTGATTTTAGGGTAAGGATGAGTAAATTTATTTCGGGAGTGTCCGAAATGGTGGTTAAGGAATTTCATACTGCCTTGCTCATTAAGGAAATGAATATTTATCATTTAATGACTCATGATCAACAAATTCAAGAGGATAAGCTCAAGGAAAGGTCTAGGGATTCCAAGAGGGCAAAGACCGTTGATGGTGACCTTTCACATTCAAGGTCTGATGGACATGATCGTTCTAGATTCTAACAAAGGTTTTCCATTCAATATTCCTCTAATGCTCCAGTTCTGAAGTTCAACAAAACAGGGTGTCTAACCCTAAGCCTCAAGGAGTAAATGATGATAGATCTGCTTTGTCTACTTGTGCTAGGTGTGGAAGGAAGCACGATGGTAAATGCTTAGCCGATACAGATGGTTTCTTTAGTTGTGGTAAGAGTGGTCATAAGATGAGGGCTTTTCCATCACTTGCTACTAAGGGAAGAGATGGTAGGTAAGTTCTGCCTAGTGGTTTGGGTTCAAGTGCTCCAAAGAAGAACCTATTCTATGCACTCCAAACTCATCATGATCAAGAGGGTTCTCCCGATGTGGTTATCTGTATGTTGAAAGTCTTTCATCTTGATGTTTATACTTTGCTTGATCTCGGTGTTGCTTTGTCTTTTGTGACACCATATGTGTGTATGAGACTAAATGTGTCTCCCAACGTGTTTTTAGACCCTATTCATGTCTCTACTCCTATTGGTGAATCTATTGTGGCTAAGAGAGTCTATCGAAGTTATCCCATCTCCTTATCCCATAGAGTCACTCATGTTGATCTTGTAGAGCTTGATATGTTGGATTTCAATGTTATTCTTGGTATGGATTGACTCCATTCATGTTATGTTTATGTTGATTGTAGACACCGAGTAGTTAAGTTTCAGTTTCCAAATTAGTCCATCCTAGAGTGGAAAGGGTGAAATTCTTTGCCTAAGGGTCAGTATGTTTCGTGTTTTAAAGCTAGAAAAATGATTTCTAAGGGTTGCATATAATATCTTGTTTGTGTTAGGGATACGAATTCCAAACACCCTACTTTTGAGTCGGTCCCCATTGTAAATGAGTTTCCAAAAGTGTTCCCTGATTATCTACCCGGTATTCTTTCCAAAAGAGAAAAAGACTTCGGTATTGACCTTCTCCCAAATACACAACATATCTCTATTCCTCTTTACTATATGACTCTGGCAGAACATAAGGAATTAAGGGAGCAATTGAAATATTTTTTGGAGAAGGGTTTCATCCAACCGAGTATCTCTCTATGGGGTGCTCCAGCTTTTTTGTGCATAAGAAGGATGGTTCACTTTACATGTGTATTGATTACCATAAATTGAATAAGGTTACCATTAAGAATAAGTATCCTCTTCCAAGGATTGATGATTTGTTTAATCAACTCCAAGGAGCGAGTTACTTTTCTAAGATTGACCTCTGGTCGGATTATCACCAATTGAGGGGTAAGGAAAGTGACATTCTGAATACGGTATTTTGAACTCGGTATGGTCATTATGTGTTTTTGGTAATGTTCTTTGGTTTGATTAATGCTTCGGCCGCATTCATTAACTTAATAAATATAGTGTTTAGACAATATCTTGATATTTTTGTGATTATGTTTATCGATGACATCTTGATTTACTCGCAGAGTTAGGATGAGCATGCCGATCATTTGAAGATTGTGTTGCAAGTCCTCAAAGACCGACAACTATTTGTAAAGTTTAGTAAATGCGAGTTTTAACTGAGATCCATGAAATTTTTTGGTCATATTTTTTCCGATAAAGGATTTGAGGTTGATTCTAAGAAGACGGAAGCGGTTAAGAATTGGCTTAGACCTATATCCCTTTTAGATATTTGAAGTTCTTGGGCGTTGCCGGATATTATAGAAGGTTTGTAGAACGGTTTCCTTCGATTGCCTCTCCATTGACTGCATTGACCAAAAAGAAGGTTAAGTTCCTATGGTTGAAAGCGTGTGAAAAGAGCTTTTAAGAGTTGAAAGGTAGACTTACCTCCATTATGGTGTTGACTTTACCAGAAGGGTCTAATGGATTTTTTGTTTATTGTAATGCTTCAAGGATTGGATTAGGGTGTGTTCTTATGCAAAATAGAAAAGTTATTGCCTACGCCTCAAGGCAACTTAAGATTCATGAAAAGAACTATCCTACCCATGATTTGGAACTAACAACGGTTGTTTGTTCCTTAACGATTTGGAGGCATTATTTGTATAGTGTTCATGTTGTTGTCTTTATCGACCATAAATTTTTCCAATACGTGTTCAAAACAAAAGGTCTAACTCTTTGCTAACATAGGTGGCTAGAACTCATGAAGGACTATGACGTGAGTGTCCTCTATCACCCAGGCAAATCCAATGTAGTGGCCAATAGCTTAAGTCGGTTGTCGATGAGTAGTGTTGCACATGTTGAAGTCGATGAAAACGAATAGTTCGTAATGTTAATAGACTAGATTAGCTAGGTGTTCAATTTATAGATTTTGATGAGGGTGGTGTTGTTGTTCAAAATGGTTGCGCACCGTCTTTTGTGTCAGATTTGAAAGCCAAGCAAAGTCTTGATCCAATTTTGGTTGAGTTGAAGGAAGCGGTGCTTAAAAAGTCCATTGAGGCTTTATCCCAAAGGGGAGATGGTGTGCTTCGATATCATGGTTTTTTATGTGTTCCTAATGTTAATGATTTGAGGGAACAATTTTTTTATCAGAAGCCTATAGTTCACGATAATCCATTCACCGAGGAGCCACCAAGATGTATTATGACTTATGGGAGGTCTATTGGTGGAATGAGATGAAGAAGGATATTGCGAAATTTGTGGCTAACTGTCCTAATTATCAAAAATAGAAAGTTGATCATCAAAGTTACTTATTGCTACAAGGTTTCTTTTTTCTGAAATTGAAAAAAAAATAAGTTATCTAGTTGAGCTTTTTCTACTGGTTTTGTCTAAATCCTTTTCTGATATTTTCAATAATTGGAGCTCTTTTGTATATCACTTGGGTTTTTTCGAATCTACTCGTTATAGAATGTCGACAAAGTACTGTTTCAACAATAAATTTGTCCCAATTATGCAATGCCATGGTTTAACTTTTTTAGATTTTTGTCTTCCTTAAGTTTCTCTCTCTCTCTCTCTCTCTCTCTCTTTCTATATATATATATATTGTCACGACCCGAGCCTACACCCTGGACGTGGCCGGCACTCGAGAACCATTATTGGTCCCCAAGCGAACCCTCATCCTGGCTGGCTACAAGCGGAAGACTAACTCAAGCATACATAAGCTTAAAACTGAATTAAATTCATTGAACTCCAATAGTGAACTTTAAGAACGTCTGAACAATACTCAAAAGAAAGTTAATACAGAAAACTCTTCAACTCTGTCTATCTATGAAGCCTTTACTATTACAGAAATATATCGTGACAAGACCCACGACATCTCAAAACTACTAACCGTAAGGTAAAGGTAAAGTCCTCCTAAATATAAGAAGGCTAACCAAAGTTGACTGGAATATCACATGACCTCAAGGAAACGCATGTTGATGATCCTGAATACCTGTATCTGCATCATGAAATGATGCAGGCCAAATGGCTCAGTACATGGAATGTACGAGCATGTAAGGGGAATTCTAAAGCATAAACATAATCTTGAACTTGATAAAAAGGAAACATACTTACCTCTTCTCAACTCACTCAACTAAACTCAACTCAAGAATAAGATACTCAACTCAAAGGTACTCAACTTAAGATACTCAAGGAAAAAGCAATAAAAAAGATGCAATATATGGAAAACTTTTAAAACAGTAGATAGCAACTCAATGTATTCAAGAATACAATAATAACTCAGTTTGTATATAAAAATACAATATAATTATATGACAGATTCTCTAACCAACAACCATCACTATGAGCTATGTGATGATACATCGTCTCACCCACGCTGCCAGAATTGTCCTATACTTAGCCGGGGTATAGAACCTACTACTAAGTGGATCGACTAGTCTATGCTAAAAAACATTAAGGAATCATCTAAAAAGTATGACCCTTTCTACCCACGTTGGCTACATAGTTTTGGAGGCTGTGAGTTGTCTGAACTCTCCCCCATATCGGTGCTCAATACTACTCCCAAAATATAACTAGCTCATATGTTTAATAATATAACTCTTTCTGTGTTTTGAGATTATTACTCAAAAATCTTTCTCTTAAAAGAGATGGTACTCAAACTGCTCAAAACTCTTTTGGAAATCTCAGTTTCCTCTCATCTTAAATGTAAACACATTTACTCTTGGGAATACTGAGCTCCCATATATCATTTTAAAGTAAATGAACTCAGCTCTACTCTTCCTCAACTCAGTGCTCAAGTCTTTAAAATAAGTTTTAAAATAATTTGTAAATAGATTTCTCAAAATAGGGTTCATGCAAAATTATGGACATGAATGACTCAATTCAAGGTTTTCAATAACCATGCATAGACCTCAATACTTGGAACTCAAGAACTCAAGGAGTCAATGATACTACTCATCTCAAGAATGCTCGACTGGGAGGGTTCATGCGGAATTATGGGCATGAACTACTCAACTCAAGGACTCAATTATACCTCTCATCTCAAGATTGCTCGATTCATAGGGTTCATGCGGAATTATGGGCATGAACTACTCATCTCAAGGACCTTCATGGGTAACATGTAGTAGCCCCATGATTAAGAATATAATCCCAAAATGATTAGGAACTCAATACTCAAGACTTAGAACTTGAAGATACTACTCCTCTCAAAGATACTCAATTGATGGAGATCATGCGGAATTTATGGGCATGAACGACTTGACTCAAGGGTCTAAATATAAATTTGGAACTCATGTATACGACTCTTCTCATTCTCATACTTACTTTCTCAAACTCAGTATAAAACTCAAGTGTTGCTTTGAAAAACTTCTCAAGATTTATAACTCAAAATAGGGTTCATGCTGAATTATAGACATGAACAAATCAACTCAAGGATCTTAATGTATAACATATAGCTATTCAATAATTAGAAATAGAATTTCAAAAAGAATAGGAACTCGAGAACTCAAACTCGTCTCAAGAATACTCAAATCTAGGGGTAGGATCTTAGATTTATCTTTTACTGATTTGAAAGTAGATGTAGGGCGTGAGGACAAACTAGTCCAACACTATGATAGCCTTACATACCTGTAAGAACAAGTTTCTTGAAGAATATTGAATAAGAACTTGATTAGAAGTCTTGAAACCCTAGCTTGAAGGTAAACGATCAAGAAAACCTTTCTTGAGATTCTTGAATTAGTTTCTTGAAATCTCTATGGCCAAGAATTATGATTTTCATTAGTGATTCGTAATTGTATCGAGGAATTTGAGTTGAAAAGAA
>JAJONR010031857.1:0-101332 GCA_029582245.1 Solanum etuberosum
ATTTTGACAATTTGGGCCTAAACCCATGAATTTCAGTTGTGTTGCAGATGGATAAGGCCCAAAGTGCAAACAATATCAATCTTAAAAGATTGAGACTTAGAATTAGGGCAGGTGGGCCTAAAAGCCCAATTTTGGCTGAATTTGGGCAACGAGCCCAAGTTCAAATTTCTCTCTTTGCTTTTATTTATTTGTTGTATTGACTAACATTTTATTTTGATATTTTGTTTAATTTAATTAAATTCCCTAAAAGAAAGTCATTTCTCCTTTTACGTTCAAATCAAAATATTTATATTTTATTTATTACTTATTTTGCTTATAAATTATTTTATTAATCGTCTTGTCAATATATGAATTAATTACTTCAAAAACCCCTTTAGGTTTATTCCTTTCAAATAAAAAATGAATTCTCTAATTTAGTTAAATTTTTTAAATTAGTCAAAATTTTTAGTCAAGTCGTTGGTCAACCGCAAGTTAGCGGACATTCCGAGTGCCTAACACCTTCTCGGAATGTAAATTGAACCCCGAACCCCTTTAAATTTCAAATGGTTTTATTCTGTTTAAATCTTTTTGAAAAAATCTTAAGTTTTCTTAATTTCTTACAAAAATTAAGTGGCGACTCTCTTTTGAAAGATCGATTTTTCTTCAAATTATAAGTTGAATCGATTTTTTCGAAAACTAGTCGATCATTTCCCTTTTGTCATATAAAACATGCTGCACCCATTTTGAGCACGTGTTTTTATTTTATTTTTTTCCTACTTCTTCTTCACTTTTTATCCCTACCACTTATTCCACCTTCCACCATGAAAAATCATGATGAAAAAACCTTACAAAATATGAAAAAATAAAATAAAAGTTATCACACTAGTTTTAAAAACATTTACAAGAACAAAATTTTAACAAATCATCACACTAATTTTGAAAACATTTATTAGAACAAAACACACATTTTTTTTAAAAAAAAAATAGAAGAAGAATGCCATATTTGTCAGAACCTCACCTCACTATCGATAAAATGGTTATCAAAAAATCAAATTTACAACGAAAAAGAAAAAAAAGAATTAAAATCTAATGATTTTTTTTAAAAAAAAATATGAAAGAACAACCAAAAAATGGTGGGAGGGTTAGGGAGGCAAAAATGACGGAAATAAGGCTGATGGGGTGGGGGCGGGATGATGTAAGGTGTGGGTAGGAGTGGTAGAAAATAGGTAATTTTATTGAAAATTAGTTGTTTTTTTTATAATTTATTTTAAAATTATTATATTTTACATTCAAATGACACATGTCAACTTCTAATTAGTCATCATGTCATGTCATCCGCAAGTGTATTACACACACTTTGTAATTTTAGTTGATTGTCAGAAAAGGGTCAAAATGACATAGCGGAGCCCTACTTGAGGTGTTTAAAATGAACAAAACCTACTTGAGATGTTTAAGTGAAAATTGGTGCCAACTTTAAGGGGCTGTCGATGGGTTCCGCCTTATCTCTATTTTATAACTTCTAAGATTTATCTATCCATTTGTAACTTTTTTTTTTAAAAAAATGTTCTTGCGTTGGAATTCAAATTGTGATTATAAGTATTACTATGCTTTAACCACATGCTTTTTTACATAATAAAAGTTTACTTATACGAAAATATCCTTTTTGAGAGCTATTTACAAATGATTCAGTCTCGTCGGTCTTGTAATTTAATTATATATAAAGGTATATTTGTAGACGCTCAACAAGTGAGGATCTGCCCATATAGATATACACCATAAATGGCTTATCAAATGAACCAATGGAACAAGTGCAACATGTTCTTATTGATAATGATATGAGTGATGATAGTTCTTTAGAAAGTCAATTATAAATATATATATATATATATATATATATATATATATATATATATAAGTGATGGTAGTTCTTTAGAAAGTGATACATGAAAAATATACCATGTGGGTCTATATACATTCCCATGAGAGACAGCATAGACACTCAACTCATAAGGAGTGTAATAACAAGTGTTAGAAACTTATAGACTAGTGAAGTGGGAAAACAAGTAGAGCACGAATGGGTGATGATCATATATATAGAGTGTGACAAGCATATAACATATACCATTCGAACCAATGACATATGATCGTCAAGTAAACTACGATGTAATAAATTTCCTTTAAAACGACAATCACTTTATATATATCAAATAACATATATGAAAACTATATTAAAAAACTAACCAAGAAGCTCACATTAATCATTTGGTTTAATGCAAAACATGATAAAGCACCTAATCTTGTTTAATTAATATATATTTTATAAAATTACTTAATCATAATAAATAAATTAATTTTTAGATTTACACTTTAATTTACCAATACACCATTGGGTCACCTATTTGGAAAAGCACTTAAATAAATAAAGTCCATATAAACCAAAACTCCAAAAAAGATGCATAGCACGTGCCCATCAGCCTCCAAAAAGAAGGAAAAAAAAGAAATAGAATTATAGCCAAAGTAGAACAACCAAACATTGTTGCATTCTCCATCTATATATATCTAATCATTTATATAAAATCCAGATCTACAATCATATTATTCCATTAGTTCCTCCACTATTAATTCTCACCGTCGTCGATTTCATCAAAACCCTAAAAATTTACTGTGATTTAACATTTGTTTTCTACTTTGTTCAACCATGAGACAGAGGAAGAAATCAAATTCCGATGTTCAACAGGAAGACCAACATCAGAATGGTCACTTATCAAAGTTCAGACAGCTTTTCGATCCCGAAGCTTCTTGGGATAAGGTTTGATTTTTACTTGTTTCTTTCTTCAACTATCGATAAACTGCACATTGTTTAATCTTATATTGATGTGCTGATTCCGGATTTTTAATGTTTAGCCGGCTCTTTGTTTCTGCTAGATTTCCTCATCCTAATAATAGAAATTCTTGCATATCTGATATATAAATTGTGAATCTAACAACCCCACTAATAGAAAAGCCCTTTATAAGTTTTTGATTTCATTGGAGTGGTGGGTAGAGTGAGTAAGACTTACAAAGTTTTTTTTTTTTTAGTTTTTGTTCTGTGATTTATTCAAGTTTTATGGTTGCTCTTCACAAAACTGCATAGATTACAGTTACAAGTAGTTATAACTGTATTTACTGTTCAACCATTGCTGTTGTTTTTATTGAAGTAAGTTGTTTTATTAAGAAAGCATCAAGTAGATGCATAATTACAGGGGCGTGATTACTAGTAGGCAAAAATACAAAAAAGAATTGCAGGCCCCTATACATTTGTTCCTTAGTACTAATGTAATCCTATAACTCTTCAGTATAAGATACCGTGGAGAACTTTGTCCAGCAAAAAAAGGTAAACTAAGAATCTGTCTTTAAGAGCATGAATGGGAGTTGAGGAACGATCAAAACATCTTTTGTTCCTCTCAGTCCAAATACACCAAAAAGTTGCAGCATGAATTATATTCCAGACCTTTCTGATGGTCGTATCAGCTTTCCAATAAACTCTTAACACATGTGAGCTTCTCTCGAGCTTTGTGTCATCACCCAGATTAGTTTTAAAAATACACAGGAACATGTTCCAAAGATGATAAGCATTGATGTTGTTATCTTAAAAGCTTAGAGAATTTTCAACCAGTAAAGGTTTTAACTTTTTATTTGTTATGACATTAATCTGAAAGGAAAGATTCCTAAGACTTTTAGCTTCTCCTTTATGCCACAGCTTGATGGATCACTCAGGTTCAATTTCGGTCTTTGGCTGTATTATACATTCGACAAACTAGTAATTGTTTCATCTTGTAATTGCAGGATCAATTGGGTGATGTATTGCATTGGACTAGACAATTGATGGCTGTTGTTTGTGGATTAATATGGGGTGCCATTCCTTTGGTTGGTGGGGTCTGGTTTATGCTGTAAGTTTTCTTCTATACCTCGCCGCCTTCTTTTTTTTGAAGCCATGGAATCTGTTATTGACTTTGCTGTATGTCAAATATACTCTTTTTTCGTTCATGTAGCTGCACTTCATATCTCTGTGTTGTTTATCATGTTGACGAGTTTCATTTCACTTCATTAGCTTTTGTCAGCTGTTGCTTGTATGTTGAGTTTATTTGAATTCAGTAGCTCTTGTCCATTGGTTATTATCGGTTGAGTTTATTTCAGTTCATTACCTCTTGTAAGAAGTGACACTTATTAGGCAGCTTTTTAATTTTGGTTAGTTTATATGGTAACTCTTGTGTTTGTACTTACTATTCTGCTTTGTTTACAACGACTGGGACAAAATGTCGTAGTATGGAAGTTGAAATAATATACTGCTACTTGGAAAGTGCTCCAAAATTTTCTGTCAATATTGAAGTTCTGATGGCTGTAAAGATTCATTCACTTAGGAGGTGTATGATTTTGCAACGGCAGGGCTGTCTGTTTAAGGATACGTAGAGGCAGCGAGCCATGCATTGTCATTAAGAAAAAAGAAACCAAAACAGGCAGGGAGGTTAGATGAAGAATTGATTTTTTCTCCGTATGAAGCTTTTAAGAAGAAAGGGTGAAATTCAAGAATAATGACAGAGAGACAGAGCGGATACTAGTATACACTTTTTTGGGGGAATCTGGTAACCGACTAGTATACACTTCCACTCAATCTTAATGAAAGAAAGCCCTTCCATCCTAATTTCATCTACTGAGGAGGAAGCTCTAAGAATCATACCAAAGAATGTCAAAAAATAAATAATTTTTTTTAATCCAAAAATGGACTTGACATAATGTATGATATGCAACAATGATGGGAGGATACTCAAGAAGCAAGGATAAGAAAGTACATGATGGGAGGATACTCAAGAAGCAAGGATAAGAAAGTACATGAGCATGCATAGTTGGCATGAACTTCTTTCATCATGTATGTACTTCATTTTCCATAGGAGTATCTCCATCTTCAGTCTTATCTATGTTTGAGTATGGGTCTTTGAATTCACTAATTTTTTTAAGTACTTGCTAAAAGATTCTAGTTCCAGTTTAAATGGGTTCATTAAAGTACTTCAATAACTTTTTCAGGGTCTTTAATTAAGGCCTTTTGGTTTGGATCCTAACTGTTTCTAATTTTGGTTTGGGTAAGAAATTAATGAATAATTTATTTAATTTTTTTCTTTATTGAAATTGTAGTTATGTTACTAAAAGTTTTGATATGATTATATCAGGTAAAAGAATCAAAACCGAACATATCTTTATTGAGAGCCTGTAAAGGCGTAAACTAATTTTTGCTTGAGCCTTTAATCATTAGTTGACTGGAAGACCGGTCCTTTTATTCTTATGATGGTGGTGTTAGAGTAAGCTTGCACGCACTTGAACTATCTACTGGGTACCTGCCACCTCCCGCTAATGTGTTCTCTCCCTGTTGGGATTTGAATCTTAATTTTACCATGATGTTCCTCTCCTTCATTGACCGCTGTACCCACCCACTTGGATGCTGACTGGAAGAATACTCTTTTCTTCTTTTGGAGTAAGAATTTCTTTTTGAGGGGTGAGGTGAAACCTCTTTGTCCTTTCTGTTCCTCTCCCTTTCTTTTCTAAGTGATCAGTTAGATGTTTCAGACACTACAACTAATAATTGTTTAGACCCTTTCAGGTAAAAAAACATGGCAGTATGTATATGCTAAGATTCCTAATTATTTTGAATAGTCTCTTTCTAATGAAAAGATAAGTCAGTACATCTGTCTCTAGAGTCTTTCAGGAAGAGACTTCTACTATGATCTTCCTCCAACATACAACATTAAGATTGATCTTTCCTCGGAATTACCCTGAACCATATATTTCACTGATGCGACTATTGTTTTTGGTGTTGTCAGTGAGTGAGTGATTGACTGAATACAAAAATTTTGATACGGGAAAGAAAAGTTGGAAGACCAGACTTAAATGTAGGACGAAGGTAGAACCTAAAACTCAAGAGCTGTCGTAGGAGCAACTATGCGGTTATTTTGCTTCATATGGTGGAGATCTGTGATCATGGTTGAACATAATAAAATTTCAAGTTCATATTCTTTCTGCTTTTTGGTAGTTATAGCATTGATAAGACTTATTCCGAGCTAAACCAATCGGAAGTTCAAGGATGCTGGACTATTTGAAGCGTATTTTTCAGATGACTAGTCTCTACTAGTTATACTATTTGATGCATGATAAAGAACATATATATTATAATCCAAATACTGGCAGGAAACCCAGTAGAGATCTGCTTCTCATTCTTTTAATTGGAAGGATACTGGTTGCTTGAGTTGAAGATCATCCTAGTTTTCAAATATTTGGCCGTAATTTTAAAATCCTGTTCTTATTAACCGATTCTTACAATAGTAATTGCACTCTTCTTAAAATTTAGGTTCCTTGTACTTTCAACTGGTATTATCTACTGTTATTATGCGCTGGTGCTAAAAGTTGATGAAGAAGAATTTGGTGGGCATGGAGCTCTCCTCCAGGAAGGGCTTTTTGCGTCTATGACACTCTTTCTGGTACTTGAACTTCTTTTCAACCCCCTTTTTACTGTTTATATAAGTGAAAAACAACTTATGTCCTTTACCTTCGTCTCTCATATTGTTGCTAATATCTTTTTTATCCTCCTGTTTGTTTTATTATGTTTGCACAGCTTTCTTGGACCGTAGTCTACAGTTTGGCTCACTTCTGATGTGGGCTTCTCAACTTGACTGAACTTCCAGTTACTTTTTCAAGTCAGAACTCATATTTTGGTAGATGGTTGCAGGTGTTATTTTTGTTGTTGGGATGGAATTCCCAAATAGACAACGCTGGCTGATAAAATGGCCAATTTTTCGACTGTGCAATATTATCTTCAGTGTAATCTGAAACATGGTAGCTTTCCTTTTCGAACATAGTTTAAAATGTATTTGTTCAAACATTCTTTCCTCTTTAGTGCAGATCATGCTTTGACCCAATAACTATGCTTGTTTCTTAGGTAGGTAGAATTGCTTATATCTTTATGCTTTTTATGCAATACTCTAGGCCATCTATATCCTATTCAGATATCTTATTTGAAACTAATTCAGCAGTTTCTCAGTCACCACACTTGCAAAACACGCCCACTAATTCCATCTCATTTATAATATTCAATTCAATTGGCCAACTTTAAAGTGGCTACCTATGCTTTTCATTGATTCAAAGTTGGAGATAAATTATACATTTTGATGTAAATGAACATAGAAGCAGAGATGCTGAATGAGAGGAGCCAGCCAAATACTAGATTATGGTAACGTACTACCTAATGACTAGTTCACATATATACAAATGAGATATTGTTCATTTCATAAAAATCAATTTTCTGTTCACCAATGACCGGTTCACATATAGACAAATGAGATATTTTCATTTCATTTCATGAAAACAATTCTGTTGACTAAATTTTCTCCAAGCATGAGCAAATAGACTATAGTGTCTAAATATCTGGGCGGAATTCTTCTATTATATTACTAGTAAATGCTTCATGATGTGAGACATGCCGTTGAGTTGTATTTAGGAACCCAAACAGCTTTTCAACCGATTGCAGTATAATTTTCAAATCTATTTAGTATGGAGATAACACATGAAGGCGAACTGTGCTGTGGCTGATAAGAAGGTGTACATAATGCTTCGTGATCATCAGGGATTAACTGAGGGGAATTCAACGAGCATCATTATCACGCCCATCTTTGCCTCTGTCTAATTAAGTAAACGCGACCATATACCCAACGTCTGCCAGGTCTTGAAATGGATTGCTGCAGTAAAAGTACATGGTATCAGAGCAATTATATACTTGGATGAGATAAGAATCTGAGTGGTGCAACATTCAATGGCATAACAAATATGATGTTGTAAAAGTTTTGAAATTGAGAAATAGAATAGAATATCATAATCATAAAAGAGACTAATTATTTTCAGACACAAGAAACAGAAAATATAACTACACCATTATTTACATGTAATGAGATGAGCTGGAGCAGTGATCTCCACTTTCCAGCAAGTAAATAAAAATGTAACAGTGATAGAAAAAAGGAAATATACAAAATTCTTCCAATCAAATAAGCATGTAGAGTAAAGTAAGATGAGAACCGAAGTCATGGCCAAAATTACCTCAACCTTGGTTTGAAATTCTAATCTGCTTCCACAAACATGACAATCAGCTCTATGCGGGGAATGATTGGATTTCTCTGCTTTCAGGAAAGCAAACACCTGAAGGTAATATTGTTAAGAGCTATCAAATTCATCCATTTCAGTACAAGGAAATACGATATAACCCTTCATCACTGCAATCATATCATATAACTTCTAGAAATATTTGTGGAGATGTGAGAAGCTAGTTCGTAGTTACCTCCTCACCACAGTTTGGGCATGCCCCTTTCAGAGCTACCAAATCATTTTTCCAAAGTCCTTGAAGTGCTCCAACTGTGAATAGTTATCTCAAGTTATAAACTGTACTTGGGATGCATTGAAGAAATAAATTCTCAAAAACTATGGACAGCGTTGCTTCTAGACATGGTTAAAAATCACATTTACACAGGTGATCATCACCAAAACAGTACAACATGGAGGAAAGCAATAGAAAATATATAATTCAACAAACACCATTTCCTAACAGTAACCTTCTTGATGAAATTATTGCAAACCTCACTCTAGTACCTAATTATGCAACAGTACCAACCTGATGCAAAATTAGAAGGGGAACGAAGTTACGAAACTATTAAGGATCAATCTTAAACTAAATTTTCCTCTCCAATTCTTGACAAGATTTGATTGAGCTTTCCCATTTTCAATTCTAGCATTGTTGGTTCAAACAAAGATTTTAAAGTCAAAATTTCTTTTAGATGCTTAAGATCCTTTTGTGCACACATAGATGGAGGTACTCTCATACAGTTATTCTCCACCTTTTGATGAAAACACTCATTTGCAAAGACCACAAGTGTTTTTCATCTAAAGAAAGGCAGACCATTTAGAGACTGAAAGATCCAAAAGGATAAGATGTCGTTTCTTTTTTCCTTCGATGTCAATCAACCTGAGCAAAAAAGCGTAGATAGCAGCAGGTAAATTGAGATGGATAAAGAAAACCATTTTCTCTTTATAAGTAGCCCTTTCCTATTAAGGAACTAAAAGATGCTTATAATGCTCACCAACTTATATTACTTGCACTAGAACTCCTAACTAATGAACACCAAGAAAACCAAAGAAAAATGATGTCAATGGAAGGGTAACAAACATGATTAAAAAAATTAAAGTTAAATATTGTTGAATTAATATTTCTAAAAGCACATCCAAGTAATTTATATATCAGTATGAAGGTTTATGTCAAACATTTATAATGATTAAACTTGAGAAATGAAGGTTCAAGAAAGAAAACTCATTACCTGAGGCCGAAGCAATTGGAAAGCCTATGATAGATCCCAACACCATAAAAAGGATTCCGTTGAGAATGGTAAACAACTCAAAAGATTGATCAGTGTAGGGCATTCCTGATTCAAATGTGTCTTGATAAGCTTGAACGATGGTGCAGATTAAAGGCACAATCAAGAATGAACTCCCAAATCCAAGAATCAACAACCATACACTTGCTAATGCAAACACCTGTGAAGGATCTTCCTGCCCTACATCCACATTAATCAATATTCAAGTGTAGGACGAAAGCTTGGTCTACAAGTAGAAAAACTACTCCAGGATGAAAAATTATTCTTCTAGGGAATGACACAGCTGAACTAGATTTGCAAATAGCACTGTGGGGTAAGTAATGTACGTATACATCCATAATGTTTTCTTTCTCCTTTTGCCATGGAAGGTGCAGAGACTTCATCTACGGAGGACAAATATTAAGTCCAAGGGAAATATCAATCAAATAGGATTTAGTGAAGACATACGAAGCACAAGCAAAGTCGATGGATCAAGTTTGGTATATGATAAGTTATAGACTTATATATATCAAACAAGTTACTGATTTTAAAAAGAAAAGAACAAAAAAAATAGAAAAGAAAATTAAGGTAGATAGTTTATAACAAGGTACAATTTTAACGTAAATTTAAGATACTTCCACTTGGAGTTTGAAGAACTCACATTTACAGTATTCTAAAAGGAATGGAAGAAATATTCCAAACACAAATAGTTCTAACCAACAAAGTTAAAGAAAAAACTCAAATGGATATCACAATAACAAATTCATATAACCTATGTATAACACAGTAGTATTACAATAACCAATTCATATCACAGTAGTATCACCTCTGCGTCAGCATAAGTTGAGTGCCGCCTGAGACTACAACGGGGATACTTGACTACATGCTTTGAACCATACCACCGCAATCTTAACTGTAGTACAAAAAAAAATACTGTGCATGAGGATCAGAACATAAAAGAAAAGTTCAAGCTATCAACTATATTGAGAAACTTACCTCTACTTTGTCAAACATATCATCAACTATTAAAGGCATTCCACTGTAATAAGCATCACGTGCCTAAGAGAAAGCAGAAGTACAAAATCAGAGAGCAGAAGGACAGTGGGAAAAAGGAAAAAAAATGGGAAAAAGAAATCAAGTTTCTCTGTGTTACCACTAATCTTTATAGCTCAAGAATTTACAGGATATTTTCACAAACACTACCTACTCATAAATCCTTGTTGAAATGCATACAGTTTATAAGGCCGGGTTTTTGGCCAAGGACTAAAACTGACCCATCATGAACTAAAAATCACACAGACAGACCTCATATATACCACTCGCATCTTCTTCAGCTCATCAAATTATCAAAAAATTCAAACAACAAATACAAAGTACAAACATAACTAAGTACTCGAAAAGCATCAGTAAGATTTTAATCACTCAAACGTGCATCTAATTAGGTAGTGATTAAACTCAAGTGATTCAACACATGAGAGGGATACTATACATACTCCTCCGTCCCAATTTATGTGGTACATTCAAGATTCAAACCTCTATACTTTAACCATGAATTCGTACATAGAAGCTTTAAGTTATTTGAATAAAACTCATATATTTGAAAACTACTTGAAAAGTACTACAAATTACAATAATTAACAAATTCTGGTCGAAAAAAACTTGGTTGACTCTTGAAATTTCAATTTTGCCAAATAAACTGGGACAACGGAGAATTTAGTATGTGAACGTTTGAAGGCACATTTGAGTGATCATTTCTTTGATTAAGCAAAAAGCTCAAACACAACATACTTATCACTCATAGGATAATCAATATCGAGAGTTCTACAAGGTAATTTAGGCGGTGAATAGAAGTCAATGTTACTGATTCCATTGAATAATCAAACCAACCTTAATTTCATTAATAGTGCATATTACAAAGCTTCTTACAAGCCAAAAATCTTCCTAACAGTGAGATGAGCATTACCTGGCGGTAGAGGGCTTCTAAGGTTTCTTTGCTAGCTGTTTCAATAGGTCCGATGAAAATACAGGAAGGTCCTAGAGGTGCCTGTCGCTCTTCACAAGTGGATACGCCATGGCTCCTGGCGGATATCCGTACCGGAAACGAAGCTCCGGCGCGAGAGTTGCTTCTGCTCAGCTCGATTACAGTGGAACCGAGCACGCGGCGAGCGATGGGAGACCACGCGCCGGCCATGAACCGGAAGGAAATGGTGGTTACGTGATGACAGTAGAGAAATTTTGAAGAAAGGAGTGGTCAGGATATTGTAAAATCGACGGGTAATTTTGGGTCTGGTTCGTTATGGCCACGAGTTTCTTTTGTTTATAAAGGGGAGTAGAATGACGAAAATGCCCTCCTGTGGTCGTAATTTGATTTGCTCAAGTAAATATCTGGTTATTAGTTGCTGATATTTTTGTCATTAGTAGCAAGTGGGTCAATATCCTTTTCTGGACAGGAAGGCTGTGGAGTGAGGACACTAAAAACTCATTACGTAAAATTCAACATTATTTTATTGATAAGACACACACCTCATGTAGACTAATCCTATTCGGATTTAGGACTGTTTTTCTAATTGAAGACATCATTCAACAACTCCTTCCGTTAATAATTTGATAAATTACAAAATTTAAGAAAATAATAAGAGAAAACGAAAAACTTTTAAACATGATATGTGTTGGTGGAACTTATGAGGCAAGAGGGTTAATTGAATTCCTTTCTTATACTATTGTATATTTTGTTATACTATAAAATATTAAATCTTGCTTATATATATATAAGGAAAAGATTCTAGTATAATTGTAAAAAGGTCCAAAAATTGCTTTAGGCTACAAATAAATTTTTTAGGTGTGACATTTAAGTATTTCTTTGAATCTTTTGTATGAAATTTTGTCTACGTAATTTATGTTATGAGATTTGTGACTATAAAAGCTTGTGGCTTTCCTTGAGCAAGTCCTAAATTTTTTAAATCAACACAAATAGTTGGGGAAGAAAATAGCAATTAACCAATGATATGGCGCCACGTTTTCCAGAGAAATTGTACGTAGATGGAGAAGCTGGTCCCACAAAGCCATGGAAATCGTCACTTCATTACGGTTAAAATTTGATCATCACTCACAGTAAGCGCCATTTCCTGTTCCTCACTCTTTCAATACACAAACTCAATCAACACTAAAATGTGCTTGAGGAGCTCATCTTTGGAGTAGTAGTATTTGATACTGGTGCTCGCTTCAATCAGCTTCATCAACAAGTAAGTTACGGTTCCATTTCTCTTTGAACTGGCCAAATTTTGCTTAATTGCTTCATAGATGATATATTCAACTTCGAAATTGAGGTTAGGGTTTCTACAGTTGCATTGATGAATCGCCTTCGCTAAGCTAATTATTTTTGCTCCTACATTTCGTTTTTTGCTTGATGAAGTTCTAATTATGGATATTTTGCGTATCTTCTCTTTTAGTTCGTGAAACTATTTTTTACTGGATGTTTGTGTGTGTATGTATTAGTCATGGAAAGATATAGCTATCAATTTGATAATTCACAGTTGTTTGATCTCTGATAAATTAGTTTCGGATGACGATGACACTGCTTTTCTGATAATGAATGAGATGACGAATAAACTAGAAGCAACTAAAGTTGTCTCTGAAACTATATGTTGGCTAACTATGTAGATAGAGATAACGAAGGAGATATAATGGAAGAAGATGTTATGGGTAACAATGAAGATACTGCTTGTATAGACAAAGATAACAAAAGAGACACACTGGGTAAAGATGAATATGAAGGAAATGAAGAAGAAAATAATATAGAAAATTGGAAGCAATTACAAATCAAACGACCAAAAAATCTATGAAAGGGAATACACGCAAGAGAAAGGCAAATGAAAACCCTGAGGGAAGGGTGAAATTAAGCAGGTTCTGAAGAAAGTAGCCTCTGAAGGCAAGGTTAATGAGTACTGTGGAAACTTGGCGTCCGAAGGTGACAATGATCAGGATTCTAAGGGAACAGAAATGAGAAATTTGGTCTCCACATGTGATGATGAAAGCTCTAAGAAGGTTATCCCTGGAGATGAAGCTAAGATGAGCCCTGAGAAATTGTCTAGTGAAGGACGAGATATTCCTGAGCAGGTTGATAGGATGGGTATGATATTTATGTGCAATTCTGAGACAAAGAAGGAGTGCTATGGGTACAAGGTTGTGGGACTCCCAGCAAACAAGAGAGAGATGGTTGAAAAAGTTTATAAAGGGATGAAACTCTTTCTATATGACGTTGATTTGAAATTGATGTATGGGATCTACAAAGCTGCAGAAAATGGCGGTTTTAGCATTGAACCCAAGGCATTTAAGTCTCAATTCCCATCCCAGGTATGTTAGTTGTGCTTTGAGTCCCTTTGAACTTCACCTTTTTACTGCTTTATGATTTGTTTGCTTTGAAGAACGTTGCTAGTCATAAAATGCAAAAGCAAAGTTGGTTTTGACCAATAATTGAAATGAGCTAGCAACATCTCTGGGATCTGTAGGGGATGAGTTATAAGACCTCAAATACATTATCAACAAGGATAACATTTAGCTGCTGTGGTTTTCCACCTGTTCCAATTCTGTGCAAAATCCCTCCTTCCTTATCTATCATCTCTGGTGTTCTCCTCCTTGGACTAATGATTGTTTTACTGACTGATGGGAAGAGGGGTAATTGAAGGAAGTTGAGAGTTCTTGAGAAGGGATTTCGCATGGTAAATTAATTCTACGCGTTTGTTGACTTTGTTACTTTACAAAATCAGTCATGAAGATAAAATCATAGTCAATTTTTGTTGAGGTACTGTATTTTCTTTCAGTAGGCTGTGACTTATAATATCTGTTAATTTCCTTGGCGAAAACAGTGAAAGGAGGTAAATTTCAGCATCTATGTATGCTTTGTAAACACTTAACGAAGGAATGTCTTGAATGGTTTTCAATGTTTGATGCTCATATCTGCGATGGTTTGTTAGTGATTAGTAGCTATTTGTATGGACCTTATATTCTTTTTCTATACAAAAAAAAGAAGTTATGACATAGGCAGTTAGGCACAAAGCCAATGAAGGAAAGATGATAAGCTGAATTTGATTGGTTAGAAATTCTGAACTTCTTCCATTTTATTTGAAGAAGGGGGGAAGATTAAATTTGGTTGTGGTGTCTGCATTTTATATCATAGAACATATGAGGAGACCAAAGCAACATGCAATTTAATCTAACTGTAGAATGGCTCAGAAGAGACAGGTTGATTGGTGAGGAACAATTTTGATTCTTGGATCCTAAATATTTTTCTGTGAGTTTGTTGTTCAAGTCATAATAGATATTTATGTCACTAGAATTGGTGCAGTTAATAGTCAAAGCAAGTATAATTTGCTTCCAGTTTAGCACTATGACTTCAAATTAGAGATGGATGCTTTTATTTTCTTGATAGGTAAAGATTGTAAATCTATAGCGAAGGCATCAAAAAGGGCCACTTGTTGTATGCAAACAGTATGAACAAAAAGACAAAAAAGGAGTAGAATTCAAACTTTTAGGATGAAGCATGTACATAAGTTTTTAGCATATGAGTGACTCTTAGGGGATTCTTTTTTGTTATTGTGTGTGTATTTTGATATTGGGGTGAAAGGTGGGGAGACTAGGAGTACGATGGATGGGATTTACAGAGTTATCCTTCATTCGGTTTCTTTGGAGTGGAATACTTTGTCGAGTAAGGGCTGGTGGTGGTTTTGGGTTCTAGAATTGTATCGGTGCTTATGTTTAGTGCAGTTCATGGATATGATTGTTTGAATTCCCTCTTTGTCTTAACTATATGTTTGATGATTTCAGGTTCGTTTTTCCATTGATGATGATTGCTTACCATTAGCAGAGGAGAAATTTAGGGAAGTGATTAAAACAAACTATTACACGAAGATAAAGTTTGATTGCAAATTGACATCTGAACAGGTATCTGGACATTGTATTTGCATTTATTGGAAATCCTTAGATTTGTTTGGATGGTGATAATATTTAAGTTTCCTGGTGGATCATGCCAACAACTTGTGTGTATTTGTTGCAAATCAATAGGTGAAGAATTTGTGTAAGCTTTTCATTTCTGCTAGCAAAGCGTCTGGTGTACAACTCAAATCAGAGACCAGTACTATGGACAAGACGAGTTTAACTAAGGGGCGGCGCATGGATAAAAGTATACAACCTGAACATGTTCGACAAACTAAGTGGATGGAAGAGCCTAGGTACCACTCACATCTACATCTGCTGGAAAGGGGTGTAGTTACAACTCCATTGCTGCCATTAGCTTGGCCTCAAAATTCACTACCACTTCCTGCTGGTCAATCACATAACAGAACTTTGGAAAACGGTGTTTATGGATGTGACACAATGACACATAATCGTGATACTTCCAGAGAGGGACGACTGGTGGAGCCTCATGATTCTTATAGGAAGGACAAACTGCTAAAAACCCTGATATTTACAGAGGAGATGCTTTAGCAGAGCATTATGATTATCCCAGACAGGATGGATTAGTAGAGCATCGCGAATATCATCTAGTAAATGTGGAAGCAGGACTCCAGGATGTTGTAAACCATCATCCCTATGCTTTATACTCTGAGAATTTGTCCTCC
This sequence comes from Solanum etuberosum, assembly GCA_029582245.1. NCBI lineage: Eukaryota > Viridiplantae > Streptophyta > Magnoliopsida > Solanales > Solanaceae > Solanum > Solanum etuberosum. Next base: position 16,016 of record JAJONR010031857.1, read on the forward strand.
CAAGATCCTGTGTACTCGCCACATCCCACGTATAATCCTCCACCAGGCTTACGACCTGAATACCGTCTTGGTAGCCTATTAAGTGAGTACAGTTCTACCAGAGGCATGCCTCCTGAGTACCATTCATCTCCAAAATCTCTGCCCGAGTTCCATTATCATCAACCCATATACTCCCAAGATCCTGTGTACTCACCACATCCTACGTATAATCCTCCACTAGGCTTACGACCTGAATACTGTCTTGGTAGCCTAGTAAGTGAGTACAGTTCTACCAGAGGCATACCCCCTGAGTACCATTCATCTCCAAACTCTCTACCCGCATTCCATTATCATCAACCCGTATACTCCCAAGATCCTGTGTACTCGCCACATCCCACGTATAATCCTCCACCAGGATTACGACCTGAATACCGTCTTGGTAGCCTATTAAGTGAGTACAGTTCTACCAGAGGCATGCCTCCTGAGTACCATTCATCTCCAAACTCTCTGCCCGCGTTCCATTATCATCAACCCGTATACCGATATTAGGTTCCGTCAAAGGTATGGTAGCTCTTCCCACTAGAATTCAGCTTGAAAGTTTGACTATTTAGTGATTCAATCTTTACGTGTTTCTGTAATACTGATAGTTTACGATGTAGTTTTAGCTAAATTTCATTAGATGGTAGCCCTTAGTTTTCCAAAAGTTCTGTTGCTATCACTTTTGCAGAGTAGACATCCGTTCAGACAGGTTTCATCTTGATCTTTATGGCTGTTACCAACTTTTACTTTCAGATTTCGCCCATGGAAAAATCTCTTACTTTCAGACTGCATTAACCAATAATGATTTTTTGACTGGTTTTTATGTTGTTCTTACAACTTATTATCGTCTTACTTATAACTGATATCAATATCCATTAGAGTATAATGATAAAATAGAGCATTAGGTAGATCGATTTGATACAATCCACTTCATTGAGCAGATATGTTGGTTCTGTTCTTTATCGGATGAGTTTGATTAAGCTTGTAGGTAGAGGTCGTTATAGAGACTGTCCTAATTGGACAGAATTTTGTCCATTTCAAGTCTCAAAGGATTTAATTCCCTAAACTACTCAGCCTTGTCATCTTCTTAACTTTTGTGTTGAATTCTGATGCAGGATTTTGCAGCTTGTTCTATAAACCCCATGGAATTTACAAGGTGGATCCTTACATGATCATGAGTCGAGCTGAGCTTAGAGCGGAAATTTACTCACTGAAAAGTTAGTGACCTAATGGTAATTTTTTTGTTTGTTTGAAAATTCAGTATACACCATTTGTCGAAGATTGATCCTAGTTCTGCAACTTCTGGAAAAGGTAGATTCTCAACTCTTAGCAAACTGAAGGTAGATGAACTCAACTGTCTCACCAAATGAGAGATCATTGTTCTATTCTAATTGACATTATTGCCAGAAGATGCTTGAGGATATTTCACGGATGAGGCTTCATTTGCTCAGATCTCTCAGTAGTATCTTATACTTTTGGCTAGTCTTCCTTTGACATGGTGATTATAGACAGTTAAGGCACTGCTATAAAAATTGTGGTCGAGGCCTCATAATACAGAGACTAATGACTAAACGAGGTCTAAGCCTCAGTTCATCAGTCTGCAATCTTAACAAGATAGGAGTAACAAAAACCCTTATCACTCTAGCTACTCATGCACTTAAAAATAATTGTAAATTGTTAATTAAGAGGTAGTTTGTTTCTCAAACTGTACAGTAACATCTATTAATTGGTTGGTACAGTCTTATGCCTTACTTAAGAAAACAACCAGAGACAAATAACTTGATTTGATTATCCATGAAAGAACAGTTCTTATCTCAAGAGAGTAAATTACCATTATGTCAGTCTAATAATTGCATGTATTTATGATGAATTTATTGATTATAATATTCCTGAAGACCTCCTTGGTAGTAGAGTATTACTGGAGGGGCCAAAAACGTACTCTTCATGACTTGCAGGTTACTTAAGATGGTAGTTGTGGTAGTTTGGTCCTGGATTGGTTATGAGTAGCCTTAGCTTGATGCTGTTGGCATGTCTCAACTCTCAGGACGAAAATGCATTCAATGAAATGGTCCTAAAAGACAAAAGAGAAAATAAACAAATGGTAAACGTGGAGTTAGTACATGGGTTAGCCATTTCTGCCTGTTTACGAAAACTTACACGGTCCCAATGAAACATTTTCATGACCAAACAACCCCAATGTTGGAACCTTTCTCCAATTAACACTCTATAAAGTATGGATCCAGATTTTTACTTTGGGGCTTTGAGAGTTTTTCAAGAAAAAAAAAAACCTACTCCTCAAATTATATTGCTTGATTTGATATAAATATCGGGTGCATATGAATATTATCTATTTTTGTCTCTTTAAGATAGAGGGGGCTGTTAAAGTGAAACCGTGAAAGGGAATTCTCCACGTATTAAATTGGTCCCAAAAAAACAACTCCAAACAGTGATTAGGAAGAACACTTGCAAAAAAAAAACTACTCTTACTTTTTTCGACTCATAATTTTGCATTATAGTCTCATCAAAACGTCACCATTCCATCATATGCTTAAAATATTTATATCATTTATAATGTAAGTACAAACAAATTTCTATAACAAGAATTAGTTCACAACTTAATAATAATGGTAACTAACGTGCAAAAATTGAATCTTTTGTTAAATGCTACGAGCTCCGTTGAGTTGTGGGGCATTTTAGTTACAACTCTCAGTCAACAACTTTTAGTAACTTGCAAGCACATCTTAGTGGGAAGGACTGGTATAGCATTTATGAATCTTGGATACACATTTCCAAATTCTAAAATAGCTTGTTATTGGTAGGCTACACCTAATACTGGCAATTGTGGTTTAATTTATCATGCAGTTGAATCCAAAAACATTGTACTCAAATGACAAGAAATATGTTGTTTAATAATTACTACTATTTGTCCATGCATTATGATTATTGCATGTACACTAGTAGTAATATATATTCCCTCCGTTTCAATTTGTTTGTCTTAGTTAACCTTTTAGTCAATTTAAAAAGGAATGCATCTTTTTTTTCTGGCAACTCCTTAATTCTAACTTTCCACTAGATATATTTAAGACTACAAGATTAAATGACTTTTTGATACATTCAACATTTCTTTAGTTTCAAACCACAAAATTCAGAAGAAGAAAAAAAAACTTTCTTAAACTTTTTGAACAAATTGAAACGAAGGAAGGAAGTATAATTATCGCCTTTATCGGAGTAATTGTTATTCCAAGAGCTATATATGTAGACACGCTAGAAATTAGATAGAGAGGAGTTGGGTAAAAAGTTGAATGTTAGGTATAGTAATGTTTTAATTTGATAGCATGTTCAGTCTACGAGTCAAATATATCTACCCTATCACAAAAGGAATTTAATAAATACACACATATATAAATTAAAAACTTTTACCTCTAAAAAGAAAACTGCATTTCATTTTAATTCAACATAACATGATGCTTTAATTATCTTTTTTTTTAGTAGAGTAAAAATCAGTAACACTGTAGAAGATGCCATTTTAGTAGAAGCAGTACAAATGAAAGTAACAATACCTAACACCTAACACTATATGTGGCCATTGACAATAAGTTTAATTAAAAGACGTTAACAAAATTCCAAATACTAAAGTTGAACAACACAACAAAAAAATAATAATTTGAGGTGAACAAATTTTTAGATTAATTAATTAATTAATTATCTACCGAAAGATATGTCGTTCCAAACATGAAGTTACATCTTAATTACCTCAATTAACACTTCTTTCTTTTTAGGAATTGACCCCCCAAAATTTAAATATTTGTACTTCAAAAATCAAAAGCAATAATTTTGTATGAAAAAAAGATTAAAAATGACCAGAATAAAGCATCTCTATTTTTCAAAGGCTTGGAGAAATCAAAGTTTGTCCTTAATGTCGGCTGCTCATATTTCCTTTTCCTTCTCTCTAAATTATTTACTTGAAGATGACTAAATTAGAGTGTATTTGAGATTGAACTTCAAGGAACAAATTATTTTAAGTATAAAGTACAGAAATCTTATACATTTGGGGCTAATTACATTATATACTGGAAGTTTTCCTAATTATAAAAATCTCAGATTTTTCATTGCTTTCATATACATTTCTTGGTTGTCCGATACATTACTTAATGGGAGAGATGTATACGAGAGGGGATGGAGATATATCCGAGAAGAGAGGGGATAGGGATGTATCAAAGAGGATATTTTTGTAAATTTTTTAAATGATAGAAAATTTGTATTTATGTAATTTTTCCTTATTTTAACCGTAAAAGAAATTGTGTGTATACTGGAATGAGTACAAAGCTATATTAGGATTTATGTATTGAGTAGTTCAACTAACTTAATCTCAAACATATTTCACTATTTTAAAGTTTCTCTAACTTTTCCATTTGTATGTATTAATTAATTGGATGAATTCATGATAGACTCTTGTGGTACTTTAAAAAAGTATTATTACAAGTATTTTTCGTTTACGCTTAAAATTTTTGAGATATCTAATTTCATTCGCTCTCAGAGCTTTTATCTTTCTATATCAATGTCGATCCATCATAGTGCTTTCATCTCTGATGTTCTTTCCTTCTGCCCCTAACTCTCTACACCCAAATTTTCATAATTTTAGTTCCATTTTTTTATAAGAAAAAGAATGAATATTGCATGCTCTACCTTACATATAAGGAGAAAGGAAATTCCCGTGATTGTCTCCTCCCTGTTAAATATTTTATTTTTCTCAATTTTGCTTCTTCTTTTTTTATTTATAAAAAATTAAATATAAAAAATAGAGAGGGAATATTTAAAAAGACCTAATCATGACATAATTAGATTTGAGCTCATGCATTTGCAATTCAAATTGTTGCCTCTTAAAAAATAAGTTGTCCCACTATGAACTTTATCAAACTTTTTGACTTATTGTGTTTGGACTTAATTTTCAAAAAAAAATACTAAAAGCTCATTTGATTAATGAGTCATATTATGGTTTTACATTGCATGTAGTAGTAAAATATTAAACTAATTGAGGTTTTGAAATTGCACTTTTTTTAATACAATATATTTTTGTATTACAACTTAAAAAAAATTAAATCATCAAAATTAGATCATGAATGCGTCTAATAATAACTTGAAGAAAGCATGAAGGAGTATAGCTTATAGTTTGGAGGGGACACAATCATTAGATTTCCATGTAAATTGTCCATGAAACTTCTTCAATCTTAACTCTTCTCCTCCCTAAAAATATTACTATCTAGTTTCAATTTGTTTGCTATACTCCTTTTTTTACTCTGTTTTATAATACTTTTCTTTACGATGTTTTAATTTTAATTTTGTATATGATGTGTCTAAAAACAACATATCTTTAATGTAAGATCACATTCAAAAAGTATTTTTTAATTTTATAAACTTCATACAAAGTCAAAATAACAATAACATACTCAGTATAGTCCCACAAAATCTGATCTGGAAAGAATAGAATATATGCAAGCTTAACCAGGTAAACGATTGTTTTTGTTTTTTAGTTTCCCACCTGGTGTTCGATACCCACATTGGAGTCCGACTAAATTCGAATTCGTATCGATAAATCCCACTCCCTAACATAGGCGATTTTGTACGGGGCTTGAAATCTGAAACCTTTTGGTTAAGAATGAAAAAACATTTACCATTCTACCACAATCCTTATTAATAATGATATAAATTAAAACGAGGAGAGTATTAAAATTGAAAAAGAGTAGATAGAGAACATTCTATATCTTATGGAGGGAAAAGTTAAAGATAATAATTTTGTACCTTAGAGCCCTGTTCCTTTGTTTTCACCTTTTACCAAAGTGCCCTGCTAGAGTGCTAGTTGTCCGTCGCGCGTGCGGCTCGAGAAAATGCCTTTCTCTAATGGGCCCGCTTGAAGCCCACACTGCTCTTCGCATTAGGCCCGTTAATTATGGACTCATCTAACCTGGTTCCCCTTTGCTTTTACAACATGCCAGTAAAAGTAACTATGAATGATTAAATTGAATATAACTAAAATAAAAAATAAATTTTATAATATTATTTTATCCGTTTCAAAAAAAGTACTCTCTTTATAGCTGTTTAAATAAACAAATTGAAATCGAAGGAGTAAAATGTTTGTGATGGATCATAAAAACATATTCTTTGACTTTCTCCTTTCATTTATTCATGTAGATACCTCTTGCTTCTTAATCAATTTATTTCATGTGAAAAGACTCTGATTAGACAAAAAAGTGTTTTAATGGACCATACTGTAAAAATTAAAAGGAAGTAAATACGACAGAGTATCATGTAAAAAGTAAAAGTAATTTTTAGCTTTTACTATTTGTGTATGTTTTTACAAAGTGTATATATAATTCAGTCAAAAAGAAAAATACAAAAAAGCAACTCGCTATTGGAGCGTGACACACACACACAGAAGAAGAGTTAAATTATCGTTTACTGCTAAATTTGCCATTTCCAAAAAGGGATATGTAATGCTACTATAATTACATAAACTGCCACTGATTCACTTTCCTTGCTCCCTCCATAAGTAGTCCTCTTTCCCTCCTCTACTTCCTCCTCATCTTCATACATTTTTCCAGTTTTTTTTTCCTTCTGTTTTTATCTTCTCCTTGTTTTAGTAGAAATGGGGTTTTTGAATATGGCGTGCTGTGTTGTTTCACTTTTTTCACTAATTTTACTAACAGCTGAAGCTAGAATCCCTGGTGTTTTTACTGCCGGAGCATGGCAGAGTGCTCATGCTACTTTCTATGGCGGAAGCGACGCTTCTGGTACTATGGGTATGTCACCGTTTCCTCTATAATCTTCTACTTTCAACTCACCAATTACCCTTTTTTCTGCACATAATGTACTTGAAATGCCTCATTTATACTCTATTTTTGGTCTGTTTGTCTAAAATTTTCGTTCAATGTTCAAAGAAATGTTAGTCAATTTGTAAATCTATGGGATTTGCAGTGTTTTTTTGTGTATGTACTTGAAATGCCCCATTTCTACTCTATTTTGTTCTTCTTCTCTAGTATGTTGGTTTTATTTTCAGAGAAATCCAAGTCAATTTGTAGATCTAAAAGTGTACTGTAAGTAAAATTTAGACTAATTTTGAGATTTGTGATGGATTTACAGGTGGAGCATGTGGGTATGGTAACCTATACAGTCAGGGATACGGAGTGAACAATGGAGCACTTAGCACAGCGCTATTCAACAATGGACTGAGTTGTGGAGCGTGTTTTGAGATCAAATGTGACAACTACCCACAATGGTGCCATCCCGGAAGTCCTTCCATCTTCATTACTGCAACTAACTTCTGCCCTCCCAACTTTGCTCTCCCAAACGACAACGGCGGTTGGTGTAACCCTCCTCGCCCTCATTTCGACCTCGCCATGCCTATGTTCCTCCACATCGCCGGGTACCGTGCCGGAATTGTCCCCGTCGTTTACCGCCGGTAAGGATTCGTTATCTTTTTGTGTCAGTTACTGTGTTTTTTGTGTGCCCATTTCGGTTTGTTTTCTAGTTGGTTCTTTTCTTTATTGCTTTTGTCATTCATTCGGGTAGAAGAAATAATAACCTGTCAAAATGTACAACTCGCATGCTTTTCTTCTTTTACCCACCAACTACACAGTTGTCTCCAGTCCAAAGTAACATTTGGATGACTAAATTGACCTGAGTTTTTCTATTTATTTACGCAGGGTGCCATGCAGGAAGCAAGGTGGAATAAGGTTCACAATTAACGGTTTCCGTTACTTCAACTTGGTTTTGGTAACCAACGTCGCAGGTGCAGGGGATATTGTGAGTCTTAGTATTAAAGGTTCAAAAACTAATTGGATAAGTATGAGCAGGAACTGGGGGCAAAATTGGCAAACAAATTCTGTTTTGTTTGGTCAGTCACTTTCATTTAGGGTTAGAGCTGGTGATAGAAGGAGCTCCACTTCATGGAATATAGCACCTGCACATTGGCAATTTGGTCAAACTTTTATTGGAAAGAATTTCAGAGTTTAAAATAGTGAAAGTAAAAAAAAATAATTAGTAATTTCTTTTTATATGTCTGTTTGACTTAATGGGTATTTTGGGGGATTGTGAAAGTAGTTAGAAAAAGAAAATGCTTTTTCTGGATTGGGATTATGGAAAAGTAAAGTCTTTTGGTAATGGGGTTCTTTTTTTGATGAGTTTTGTGGAGAAATTGTAATAGGGATTTGAGAAGGGATGAAGTGTAGATGACAGAAGAGCTGAAGCGGCTGCAAAAACACGTAGCCCGCAGCTTCTATTTGGACTATATATTTTAGTATGATATCTATTTTACCATGATTTGGTTATTGTATTATTTTATTGGTGTTACTGTTTTAGTATACTTACTTTGATTTGATGTATTCGAGTTGAATGTCCCTCTTTATTCTCATGAGGTAAATGTGATTTCACTAGGCTTGTTGTTATTAACTCTATTTCAGTAATTTGTAGTAGCTTAATTGAAAATATAGCAAACACAATAATTGAGAGATTGTTTCCTATACACTCTCGACTAAAAAAAGTATGTATAGCAAACACAATAATTGAAAACAATGAAGAAGAGAAGTGAGACCAATAAAATCATTTACTCGATCTACACAAATACCTAGCCAATAAAAAGAAACAGAGAATCACAGTATAAATCAGTGAGAAAAAGATGAATCAGGCAATATTCCTGAAAAACCAATGGAAGAGGATAAAATGGACAGGCTTTGTTGATAAAGAGAATGACAGCAGTGTGCTGGGAAATTACAGAGTATTCCTCTGCAAATCAGCTCTGTACTATTATCAAATGACTTAATCTGTATATTTCTAGCTGTTGCCTGTTTGTGCTCAAAATTCACACAATACTTGAAGCTGCAATGTATGTAATGACAAAAGAAAGCAGGCAGATAAAGAACAAACTGTCTCGTCTGAATTTAGAGCAAAATGAAGGTAAAACTAATGAAGTTTTTGCAGACTCAGAATTCCTAGTAACAGTTGAGCTTGCCTACTAGAATTAATCATGTTGATGACAATCAACTCTCCTACTTCTTTCCCCTCAAAGTTCAGTCAAATGCTTTATCTGGTTTTCTTCTTATGCGCCTTCCACTGCTTCATTATGTGTGCAACTCCTTCGTTCAATGACGCAGTTCTTTTTTCCTTGTTATTCCACAACTGAGGTACTGGGTACCTGCCACTGGGGTTATGCTCATTCAACTCGTTTAACGCACTTACCACAGATTGATACACTTGATCACCAAATTCGGCCTTTAGTTCCTTCAATTTCTCATCATCTTCATCAATTATTTCCTAAGTAAATAAAAATTGAATGAGTAAAGATTAAAAAAAAAAAGAATACACGTAACAATAGTTAAAAGTAGTGTACATACCTCAGCAGTATGACCCTTTTGGATAACCTTATAAGGATGCCAGTTTGGATCCCTCAGGTAATCCTCCCACAACGAACATATCTCCACTGCTTTCTCTGCTGCTTCTCCAGGACTAAAATTTTTTTTGGCAACAGCATGGAATGGCTTCTCATCAAGTTCCCCCATTCTCTTGACACAGATAAAAGCACGGCTCCCCCTTAAACCCTGTGTGAAAATAAATCAAAGCACTAATTAACTAGAGCAAAGGGAAAGAACATGAAGATTGCACATAAAATTGCTGTTCATACAGTACTGGTTGGCAGGTTGAGACTGAAATCATCTTTTCATGTTACAGAAATACTTTTATAAACATTAGAATCATCGAGGCTGATTTGTAGGTCTGTAATTCTTTTCCTTTATTCCAGATATAAAGGCAACGTAAATTTAAAAATATACAGCTTGCAGCTACTACTGCAAACGTTTTCAGATGCCAATTTAATGCATGAGCCATATCACAGATATCAGAATCATTTGCACTTCCATGAAGTATTAGCAAGCTTTGGCTGATTATGAATGAGAATCTCCGAGAAACAAACATTACAGAGGAAGAAGTATGATAAATTCGAAAGACCAAAAAACAAAGAAGTATGATAATTCAAATGACCAAAAAAAATGTTTATGATCATGATTCATGAATGTATAAAATTACATTGATTAAAGCAAGGGCATACATGGAGGGGAAAGACAATTCTAGGAGTAAAATAAACTACCAAGTTAGATTTACCATCTCCAGAAGGTTCCTCTGTAATGCATATCTCCAGAATTTTATAGAGAGAGTTTTAAACTTTTAGCAGATACAAACTTGTAAATGACAAGGGCACATAGTGTAGGTGGGCATACTGTTTCAAGCAGTGGAACGGCAGCTAAAAGAATTCCTCTAGGCACTGGATCTTGCTAGCAAATATCAATATGTCCTGGAACTATTCTTTTTTCTTCTTTTTAACACCGCTGAGCATTTTACTAATTGTGAAGATGTAGTTCTAGATTGAATCCCAATACAAACTAATTAATGGGCAATTATCATTGAAGCAAATGTGTGAAGAATGAAAAGCGTCTGCTAGACTTCCTAAAAAGGCAGATGTATGGTGTACTCACTCCTTAGTAAATAGAAGGATTCGCTGCTCGTGCTGGTGAATAAAAATGCGTGTTACTTTGGTGGACAAGAATAAAGTAACCAAAACCTTTCTAAAGCATATATGTTTACCTCCAATTTTCGTACAGTAAAATCACATTGTTTCATTATAAACAAATATTTATGAGGATGAATTAAAAAGGTGTAAATGCTCACATTGATTAGTTCTTTACGGGCTTCCTGCACCTCATCATTTGTAAGTCTTTCCTTTATAATTAGAGTTTGATTCAGTGTTTCCAAGCTATCAAGTTCTTCTTCACTCTCCTTGATTTCTTCTTGAATTGACTGCAGTTTCTTCTTAGCTTCGAGGTCTCCTTCCTCATTCATGAGTCGCATCACTTCCATTGAACCTCTCAAGCGCTCAATCTGCAACTGTAGTGCTTGCTTCTGATCAAGGTTCGCTTCCAGTTCAATTATTCTTTTATGAAGTTGTTCCTTTACTCTCTGCAAGGAAAAGCTCAAAGTCAATTGCTAAAAGCTATGGAGTATTCTGTTTTCAAAGAGGCTGTCTTAAGCCAAAAGCGCACAGCACACCTTATGATCTTCAGCCAATTGCAGCATTTTCTCATCTGCATTTCTCTGCTCCAAAATTGCCCTTTCATTCTGCAGTTAAAGAATTTCAAAAAGCTATCAAGTTAAGCATCAGAAGACATCTAAGGACCTGGTATTCGAATTAATTCCTGTAACCATATTATCAGGCAAGCAAAGTGTTAGCAGAAAGGCGGTGATGACCACACTGGATATGCTCAAGTAATTCAAATTCCTTTAAATCAGATAAAATTATGTTAAATACTTTAAAAGGAACAACTGCAGTATTTTAGACACCCAAAGAGTATCATCTCTGCTTTCCCTTTTGTTGAAGCATCACCTGCAAAAAAAATAAAGTAATTTTCTGTATGCCTCTTTTCTTACCATCTCTTTCTGGAGGTGAAGCTTTCTTTTCTCACTCTCATTCAGTGCTTCACGTTTTCTCAATTCTAGTTCTTGTTGCATCAATTGTTGTTTTTCAGCTTCAAGTTGCATTTTGCTTTTCTCATGCTCACGTATGAAATCATGGAGCTGATTGAATGCTTTATCCCGCATCATCTCCATCTCTGGTAAACAGATCATACGACATTAGAGGAGGAAAATAACAAAAGAATGAGCACAACTTCATGATATGAGTTACAAATTTTGCCTGGTGTATCTTTTAGCATTATGTTAAAAGTGAAGCAATAAGATAGAGATATATACTATGTAACTAGTTTACAGCAAAGAGGCAAAAGGAAAACACACCGTCATTGTAGTTTTTGATCATCTCCTCCTTTTGACTCATCACATTATCCATAAAAACTTCTGCTCTGCTTATTTTCTTCTTCATCTCTTCACATTCCTTGTTCTTCATCTCTAACTCGTTCGTCAAGGTGCATAGTAGCCTTGAATCTTTCCTCTTGTTCTCTTCTTGTATTCCAGAAACTGACTTAAGATCTCCATTTTTACGGAGATGAGTACCAATGAAAGACGCAGCGTTGTAATCTTCATCACGTGCAATCCAAGCATACAATTTACCATCTGGACGTCTTACTGAAGTCCAATCTCTCTTCCCATGTTTATCTAATTCAAATGCTTTTTCGAATGCTATAGCATTCATGAATCCCGACCAATCCCCTTTAAATTCAACTATGGCATATCCGGTGTGACCCCGGTAGTTCCACAAAGGATGAACCTTCAGTGGATTAAACCCTTTCTCAATCCACAGCTTTTTTAGATTTGTTCCACTTTTACCTACATACCTCCCTCCCTTATATTCAACAGGAATATTGGCTACTATCCCCATCCAAGGAAAAACTATTAGATCATCCTTGACCTTGCTGATATCTGGCTTACTAGATGCTAGGAGAGGTTGGGGTTGCAGACCATCTTTAGTACTTCTGGGAGGAAGTTCCGATACCACTCTGTTCTCCGCATTTAGTTTTTCCCTTCTCAGGGGCTGTTCAGCACCATCAACAGGTCTATCCACTGCTTCAATGGTCCTAGCAGCAGATGGATAAAAATTTCCTCCACCTTCAGTGATCTGAGATTCGGATACCACTCTGTTCTCCGCATTTAGTTTTTCCCTTCTCAGGGACTCTTCAGCACCATCAACAGGTCTATCCGCTGCTTCAATGGTCCTAGCAGCAGACGGATAAAAATTTCCTCCACCTTCAGACGTCTCAGTGATCTGAGATGGCTCTACTGGATTACTCTTAGCATATTGGGAACCTTTCCCTGATAGCTCAGAACATCTCCTCTGATTTGATTCAGATGTGTTCTTGTCTGCATCTATGTACCTATCCAAGTACTTGAACAATCCCAAATGTCTAGCCTTGTCTCTAAAACTAGCACTTCTTGAATCTCTACCAATGCGGGAAGAATGCCGTAGAAGCTCTTGTGAATCATACTCTTTACTTGAATCCTGACAGTATGGACATTTGAAATACTTCCCAGAACGTCTAATTTTGACCTTTTCATCTCTTAAATCTCTGTAGTATTTATACTTCAGCTCTTCAAACTCTGAATCAGTGCTCCCACTTTTCCCCGATCTTCTATGAGACATCTTCAACCTGTAATAAGGTTAAAAGCTAAATACCAGTTTGTGTTTTGTTGATAGCCAAACTAAACTAGAGCTAACCAAGAATACTTGCCAAAGGAAATTGAAATGCACCAGAAACAAAAATGTTTATAAGACAATGGCAAATAAGACAGATAAAGTAGAAGACTCAATTTTCAAATCTAGCTTGATTTTTCTTCCCTATAACAAAATGTTATTGCTTTTACTTGCCTTGCTGCATTGAGTGATTCAGCAACTCTCGGTCGCTCAGAGTGAAAAGTGGAAGAGCAGATAAAGGAATACGTGGAACAAGAAACTTCCTCACTTTGTGATCCAAGCTTCTTCTTCAGCACAACTTACCCTTGTTAGAGTGGGTTAAAGTCCCAAAATTTATATATGTCCAATCCCCAGTTGCTCCAACAGAACTAATATATATCTTTCCTAAAGGTTCAATAGAACTAGTATATAGCCCACACGAATGTACTCAACTTAGTTATCATCTACACATTATATTCATTGATCTACACGATATATTATGTGTAAAGGTTGGTCTGTCAATCCGGTAACTTTGCCCATTTAGCAGAGATTCAATTTTTCAACCCGTTTATAATCTCTACAAAACGATCCACCTCAAAAAGCTAGAACAGGAAAATGAGAATAGTCTATGGAACAAAATAAATGCTAGAGACTGTCAAAGTAAGCACAAGAAACAATCAAACAGTATTACAATTTGATACCTGAGCAGCAATTTCATTATAAATTCCGGATAACCTCAAATTTTTGTTTTGGAGATTCAATCCATGAGTAGCAATATAATCATTTCTGTCTAATTGCTCAGTACAAAAGGCAGACCGAAAAGAACAAAATACTAATTTGTTGCGTCCTGTTTTCACATAGGGTCCAAAGTAATCATAACAATCAAAACATACATCCACCTCGATGAATATAGTATGGCGTTTCTTTGAATTGTTGTTCTTCCAATCAAATGCTAATCCAGGATTCAAAGGTAGCAGATGCACCATTTACTATACACACACAAAAACACAAAAAAAAATCTGGAACTACCTCTGTTTTCAATCATATGATATCTGATGATTTTTTTCACACTGATCGAGAACCCCTTTTGTTTGAGTTTTCCCCATCAAAACAGGAAATATACTATATCCCTTGCTTTATATCAGCAGAAATCAAAACATAAGAAATAGCAGAAGGCTCTATAGAGGGGTAGAGCCAGGTAGTATCAGCCCCTTCCACACAAAAATTAGGCTGTTTATATATGATTGAAATTATTTTTTTATTTATATATATAATAGCTGTTTATCCCCCTCTTGACTTCACCCTATATTTACTTTTCATATTTGTAAAAAAAAAAAAAAAAAAAGGCGGCTCCGTGAGTTACTCTAGCAAATCATCCATCACCATACCTCAGAACCCAGAAAGACATGAAGGGTTACAAAAACCCTAGAATGTTGCGAGAAGAAACAACACTAGTAATAACTATACAAAACTTGTAACAAAAGAATGTACACATATATACATGCTATTTATACGTAAATAGAAACATATAAACTTGATATCGGAGATCATCACATTTACAAAAGCAAAAAAAAAATGGTTAATGTACCTGAAATCACAAAATCCAAATCTTCAAAACAGGAATCCCTTAAACTTCTAGCAAGTTTTTGAGTTGTACTGGGCAAAAAAAAAAAACAGAGAAAAACAGATAGAGTAAAGATTCTAGTCTCCCGTTTCACTCAGCAGCCATTTTTACGGTCGATTTATGAAGCGATTAACAGAGATTTTTGGTCACTGCAAAGGCGTGAAGAAGGAAAATGCAGAGGAAAAGCCATTTTCTCATACTTTCTGTTTTGAGAAAACTGAAATGTACTGAATATTTGGCCTATTATATGTATACAAGTTTCTGTTTAGTACTCCCTCCCTTCTTATATAAAGTTCAATTTTTTTTTAATCATCCAAAATAATAAATAAATTTCCTAAAAAATCAAAAATATATATATTTCCCTCCCTTCATATTAGTTGACTGGATTTGACATGACATATCCTAGGAAAGTTATTAATTAAAAATTTATTTTAGAGTAATAAATTAGTCTTATTAATAATAGGAATAATACGTAAACATGACTCTTAGTTTGGTGTCAGCTGATAACTATAACCTTTTAACTTTGGATGTGTACAAGTAAGCACTTGAACTTGTATAAGATTGAACAAATAGACACATTTGTCCTACATAGCACCCCACATGGCAATTTTGTGTCCTACATGGCGTCCTACGTGTATTATGTCATGTAGAACATGTATGTTTACTTGTTCAATTTTATACAAGTTTAAGTGTCTACTTGTGCACACCCAAAATTGGAGGACATAATTGTCCGCTAAAACTAAGTTAAGGGTCATATTTATGTTATGTCTTTTTTTTAATCATCCAAAATAATAAATAAATTTTCTAAAAATTCAAAAATATATTATTTCCTCCTCTTCGTATTACTTGATTGGATTGACATGACATATCCTTAGGAAAGTTATTAATTAAAAATATATTTTAGAGTACTAAATTAGTCTTATTAATAATATTTTGAAAATCTAAACTTGATTACTATTATATAGTAGGGAAAGAAGTAATAAAACTCCTTATTTATTTATTTAATAAAATGGCTAGAGTAATATTTGTCACATATTGGGTTTTGAGAGTACATCTCTAATTAATATTTTTAAAATATTTATTAATAATATTTATATGAAAAGTCCTGCAATTTATAATACTTTTCATGTATTTTTAAATATTTTAAGAGAGAAGTATTAAAAATATCTCTGAACTTAACATAAATTGTTGGTTTTATCCTCTAACTATTGACAGGCTTAAAATCGTCCTTCTACTTAACTAACTAAACTTAGATACACATCTGATATGCCACATGACATAGCAAGTGGTCTCAAACTCTTGTAGGAGGCATGAAGCTCTTAATAAAAAACCGAGAAGTGTTGAAAACACACCTAATCACGAGAATCTAGAGGTATGTTTCACTAATGTTGTAAGATCAGAGGTGTATTTTAAGTTCAGTTAATCAAGTAAAAGAATATTTTTAAAACTATCAAATTGATTTATAAATACAAATGTAACAAGTATATATTTTTGAGAGAGTGTTAGTGACTTTTTTTGTATTTCATAATTCATATACTAAAAGTATAATTTATCGGCAAACACTCAAAGTTGGCATAACTTTTTACTTAGATAATCTCAAATAATTTTTGTACAATTTAAACTTATATAGTAGGCTCCCATTATGTCTTTTGACACTTTATGCTGATTTAACATAGTATATGTCCTACATGAATTTTAAGCGCGCTCCTTCTTCGTCCTAACTCTTTCTCCCTACCATCTTCCCCACCTTCCACCATCCTCCACCACCACACAAATTTTGAAAAAGAACCTACAAATTTGTTGGATTACACTATTTGATTCCTTCTTCATTCTTTAAAATTGAATTGCACCTTCATCCATAATCCAACTTCTCTTTGGATCTTAGTGATACATCCATCTCAACCTCAATAATATGATTTTACTTATTCTAGTCCAATGTGATACTTAAACCGCAATGAAACATAATGTTATTAATTGATTTGTTAGGATATTTATCTTATTCTCCTAATTGATTAATTAACTGAGTTTCACATGTCACATACGGATTTATTTAGGTAGGAGACGTTTGGCAATACGCAATTAATTTGATTATGAAAATATAAAAAAGGTGTCAAAATGACACAATAAAAACCTATTATGAGTGTTTAAAATGTATAAGACTTATTTGAATTGTCTAAGTAAAAAATTGTGTCAATTTTAAATGTATGTCAATGAATTCCGTCAAAATTAAAAGTTTGTTGGGTACTATGCAGTTGAGCTCTCAAACATCTTTTAAGTTTGAAATAAATGATCAATTAAGTTAAAAGTAGTTAAGTCGAAAAAATATAATAATTAAGTTGTGATTTTTTAAAAGTTTTTGTTTTTGTTTATTTATAAAAAAAATTAAAATAGTCCTAGACATCTTATTTATCATATTCAAAAAGATAGCAATTATAGTTTCATGCAAGGACACTACCAATCAGGCGAAGCTAGTTAGGAGCAAAATTACGAAAGGAATTCGCTTAAATCCCTTTCGTTGGAACATTACATTATATATACAACATCAAAGTTTATATATATTTACATAGTTGAGAAGCTTGACTCAATGGTTGAAGGAGTTCATTTCTTACTTGAAGTTGTTGTTTCGAACCTTTGTAACACCTAGTTTTTTCCCCTTTCAAGCTCCATTGGTAAAAGTAAGGCCAAGCATATGTAATTGCTTAGTTTTACATTATGATCAAAATATGTATATGTTAATATTATAATTTTATGGTTATTTTCATAACAGTAGATTTTTATAATTAAACTAGCATATTTACACAAAATACTATTACTTTTATGTAGAGTCGTTAATAAGGGCTAGATTCGTTGGGTCGGCTCGTAGGCCAAATAAAAATAAAATAAAAAATAAAATAGAATATTAAAAATATCAAAAGTCTAAACTCAAAATCTATTTAAAGTTTTAAAAATTAAAATTTAAACACAAATTATGTTTATAAAATATGTACTACATAAAATAAAATTTTCCTAAATTTCAAGGGAATCACTACGTAGGCCGTAACATATGGAATATTTTCATATTTTTGTGTTTTATTATGATCATTAGAAAATAATTAGGTTAATATTTCTATTTAGCTATTTATACTTTTACTTAAATTCAAACTTAATAAATATTATAAAGACAATTTTATTTGTGGATTTGATTAAGAAGTAGTAACATCATGTAGTATTGTCTTGTCGATATTTATAATAATATTTTTAAATTATAATTTAATTAAAAAAATTATAAAAAAATATACTTTTAAAAAAAGTGGGCTGACCCGTAGCCCACGTACTTTTGGGTTGAGCTAATCATTTTTTGACCCACCAAAAAAATGAATCAGCCCTTATTGACAACTCTAGCTTAAGCGTATATTCTCTATCTTTTCCGGAAAAAAAATAAAAATTACACTTAGATTCTTATTGTTTCTTTCTCTTTTATTCATAATTCATAAATTATATTAGTCTTTTTATCGTATAAAAAATTTGACAATCTTCGAAGATAATATATGATTAAAGGGGAATTGATTCGAAACAAAAAATTTAAAATAAATAAATTGAATATTATAAAAGAAAAAAGATTTTTTTTTTTAAAGAAGTGTTTGATGGAGCTTGGCCTTTAGTAGAAAGAAATGTTAAATAAGAGAGACAAAGCGAGCTGAACCATAGCGGATTAAGATTAATTTTTTTCGTTACACTCCGTCCTACCCTATTTATCTTAGTACAATATTCACGATTTTAAGTATTATTTCTTTATATTTTGAAACTTTTTTGCTGGAATTCTTGCCTCTACCATTGCTACCAATCGTTTGCGCTATCAAGTTTATTTTGGAATATTTTAAATAAAAGAAATTATCTCTTTGACCTTGACCAAAAGAGAAAAAGATAAGTTGATTGACCATCCCGTCAAATGAAACCCTAAAAACATACGGAGTATTTGTTTCTATGAACTAATTTGTACTACTAACTTTACAAATAACAAAAAAAAAAATTTGCCTTTGTTCACGTATCAAATTGAATATGAATAAATAAATATAGCCTCAACCAAATAGATCAATACCTGACTTTGAATTGAAATAGTTGACGACGCAGAACTAACTAATGTAAAACCTAAAAAGTATTATTACTTACTTCAAAAGAAATAAAAGTAAATTATTTGCTTCTGCTTCAAATCCATTTGTGGAGGCGATTCACTGATAAATTTTCATCCAATCTGCAAAATCATATCAATTTTAATCAAGTCATTACTTTCTTGCGGTATAAAAAAAATTAAAATCTAGAGAAGTATAAATTGAAGAAATAAAGATAAATATTGAGAGTGCTGTTAGAAACCTCAACGAAGAAGTGGTTTTTTTTTTTTTTTAAAAAAGTTAGAATGATAAGACTTTCTAGTTAATTGTACAGATTATTCAATTAAACAACGATAGATATGTTGCAAAAATCATTAATGCATAATAGAACCTCTAAGTTTTAAGTTCTAACACGACATTAATTTGTTTGACTAAAACAACATATAAAGGAATTCAAAGGAAATGATAATGAGTTTTCAATGTACTATGAAGAGAAATTTTAAATGAGATTTGAATCTTGTACATAGTAATAATGAGAAAAGAGATTAGATAAATCCTAATAATTTATTTAGCACTGAGACATAATGATATGAATAGTTATCTTCGTAGTCTTTGCATATTTATATTAAAACAATATTTAGATATGAATGATATGAATGGTCATTTCCCAACAATAACAATTCAATGTATCTAAATATTGAAAACCAATTAATAAAGGAAAACATTTTCTTAGAATTACATAATTTATGTCATATCAAACACATTTGCCTTGAAAATAAAATGGAAAATCAAAGGTCATTCCTATTGTCTTAGTTGGTGAAGTGACATTCCCTGTGGTTTCTAGATTATGCCAACCAAACAATTACAAAAGTGATGTGAAAAGGGATTGGGAATTCAGAGAAATTGAAGATGGAATCTTCAATCTCATATGAACACCAAGAACAATTATACAAAATAATAAAAATACACAAAGATTAAAGAGAATTGTTGGGATAAACACAAATCTAAGTAATTGTTTACCTAGACATATGAAAATGTTCCTAATAATCTCAAATCCAAGTTACAAAGTAAGGGCTTATCAAAAAATTGAGATGCAATCAATTAACTCAAAGAAACAATAAAGAGAATCAAGGAATCAATTAGATTAACATTCAAATGTGAGATATAATTCAGAGAGAAAGATATAAGTTCATACATGAATACCTACTCGCCGCAGTTCAACAGAGGTTCAAGATGAATGTATCCAAAAGAAAGACCTAAGGACCTATTTATACTAGGGTTTATTATTTTAATCAAAATACTAAAATACCCTCGATCTAACTTTGGGCTTCCTAATTTAAGTCCAAAGACATGAGTCTTTTTTGGGGGCTTCTAATTGTGTTGAGTTTTGTTCTCCACTCTTTAAATATTCATCATTCATGTAAGTATATTGTAAATCTTGAAGTTCGGAAATAAGACTCCAATTTTATAATGGACAACTCATATCTCATCAAAAACAAATTTGACCTTTGATTAGTTAAAATACTTTATATATATATATATATATATATATATATATATATATATAAAAGTAAAAGTCAGTCTAAATGGTCCGTTTGTTCTAATAGTTTTTTATTAGTTACCCACCATTTAAAATATAATGGAGAATTAATTTTAATCTTTTTGGAAATAAGATTTTGACAAAAAAAAACTTAAACTGAAACACAAAAATAATTTGAATCTTTGACGAGTCGAATTTTAATTTTGTTGAGTTCAAAATTTTGTTGGAGTTTCAAATTTTCCCAATAGAATGGGTTAGAGTTTGGAAATTGTTGGAGTTTAAAATACACCACAAATACACTACAAAATCACTCACTCACATTTTCAATTTGTATCAAAAAACATATTTTCTCCTTTTTCTATTTTCTCATCTTTATTCAAATACTTCACAAAAACACTCTCTCACATTTTACATCATGAATAATTATGATGATATATTATATGAACTTGATTCAATATTTAAAAATGATGAATGAAACCATCACAAAATTTCAATCGATCGATTTCATAAAGATGATAATGATCAATTTCATATTAATGATCAAGAACAAGGGATTATCAAAAAATGGTCATGCAAGAAAATGGTGAAAGTATAAATAGGTCAAAAGAGAATCTCATGCTATCAAATTTATTAATAATTTATTGATGAAAATAAAAACTAACCCTAGAGGAGTTCATAGAAGGGCTACTAATCCCCGACAAAAACCAATTAGAGGAAAATTATGAAGAAAAAAAAACAGTGCAAAATTAGAAGATTAATGCTAAGGATTTCATCTTAACTAATATTTGGACAATTGAAGTCCATATTAGGAAAAATATAGAAGCACTTCTAGTCATAAAGCTACGGTGAATTAATATTTAACCTCCTCTTATTTGCCCTATTTGTCATAAAATGTTCAATTAATTTGTTAATTTTGGAGATATGTTCTTTAGTTTGAATGCATCAATCTTTATATGATTTTATAACAATGAAGAATTTTATTTTAGATTTGAATAAATATTTTTGTACACCTTTCATGACTATAGTAGAATGAAGGGTTTTTTAATATAGTAGATTCAGTTCAAATTTTATATATGTCTTGAAAATTATTGAAAATGTAAAAATTATTAATTTAGAACCCAATAATTTAAAAGGATAGTCATAGTTAAGAATTAAATGTTGGTGTGAATGAGAAATAGAGGAAAAACTTTTCATCCTTTTCTAGCTATACATTGTACCTACTTAAAAATATTTCCAAATCAAATCTCACATGCTTGAAGTTAACTAAGCTAAAATTCCATTGGTTATGTTCCCACTAAACCTAATTGCTTAACTAGCACACTTATGACCTAACACTTTGTTTGGATGGTTGTTAGGTACCGTTAAATAATATAAGGTATTGTATTGTATTGTTTTAATAGAATATAATGTTTGAATAGACTGTATCATTTTTCGTCGTTACGCAATGTCAATCATCAACTATTTGAAGAATAAACTAACAAGAAAAGTAAGATACATGGTAAAATTACTCTAAAAAGATAGTTCAAGGACAAAATAAAATTATTAGATAATAAGTAAAACTAAAAATGAGAAGAAAAAATTAAGGTAATGACGTGATCACACCAAATCGATTGTTATACAAAATGAGATTTTTCGTTATTAGTAAATGAAGGATTTAACGATATTATACAATAAAATTTAAGTAACAATCAAGAAAACATTGAATTTAATCTAACAATACAACAAGTAAGTGTATATATATGGAAACAAAAAAAAGTTTATATATATATATGAAAGTAATCACATGTGTCTTCAATTCAAGCATTCTGAGGAAAATAGATAAAGAAGAAATGAAGAGAAATCGAATCCAAAACAATATGCTCATTATAATGCAGTGGAACTATATATGTTCCTTGTGGGAGGATTACCTGAGGGATGCAAAATGGCTTCCGTTTAAAGTTATCTCTGGATTTTGCTTTGGTCACTAACAATGCACATATATAGCTAATCTTAGAGTTCTTTTACTTCTAAGAACAACAACTAAAAATATATAGATCAAGTTATTTGACTTAGTGGATGGATGACACGATTTTCAAGATAATCATTCTTGAATTTCTCTATTTTGTGTATCCACTGTACATTTAGTTTGTCGTTTTTTCTGCATAAATTTCATAGTTATTTGCATATTAACTCTACTTCATGTCATAATGTGCATCACATTCAGCCCTCTAGTAGATTTAGGGTAACACAATTTCTCCCATATGAGTTTGGAAAGTGCATTTGTCTCTTCGCTATTGAAAGCTCTTAATAGGTTTTATGAGTCTGAATGAATTAAATATGTGATAAAGTATTGATATAATTCACACTCTTAAAATATATTTTGCTTTAATTCCGTCAAATTTCACATTTTCTCATCTTCTTCTATGCAAGAGAAACTTATGTCTCCCTATCCCTCTTCAACTATCAATTTGCAACTAAATTTCTTTTCCTCTTAAATCTAGTTGGATCATAAAAAATTTGCAGAATCAATCATATTAATTATTTGGTTCATATGGATTTAACTGTCAAAATGGGCAAAAATAGAAACTAAAATAAAGATTGTTATTATTACTTGCATACCATATTTAAAATATGAAAAATCAGGAAGGAGAATTAGCTATGGTAGGCGCCCTAACTGTTAAGTATGATATTATGGTTATGTTGATTTTTGTGTTCAATTATCGACTGAAGTTTTACAAGATTATGATATTTATTTGTTGTTTGTTTAATAACCTAATTTAAAAACATGATAATCGTAATAATAAACAATGGATACTACTTATTATCTATTTGAGGGATTTTACCGATTACATTCTAGAGTGATTACTTTTTCATATAAAAGTAGGCATTGCATATTTTGTTTGTCTGTAACGTTGTATAAAAGTGAAGACATGTTGATGAGGTTGAGGATTTCACTGTAACCCTTACATTATATATTAGGAGTAATCATAAAAAAAGAAAATACATAATGAAAAAAATAATGGAGGGACAGAATGGATCACACATGAATTAGCATACGCTGGAATAATCCCTTCCCTGGCTAGCTATCTGCCACCAGGTTCTCTATCCATATAGTTATGCTTCACTGGGGGGTTGGTTCCCCGGTAGCAGGAAGAGTAAGAAGGGTGGACCAAAACACTATATTACATACTCTTTTGCTCACTTTCACTTGTCCACGATGGACAATCACACATTTTTTTAAAAATATAATGAATAAAATGCATATTTAACTATTATACCCATGATTAATGGCATTTTAAAATATCTTGAAAATGAAAATGTTAAAAGTAAAATAGAAAACAAATAATCGTGACAAGTAAAAGTGAAAATTTTATTTTAATATTGCAGACAAGTAAAAATAAATAGACTGAGTGAGCACTATTTAATTAAGTGTAGATTAGAAAAAACATTTTTTTTTCTTTCTAAAAATAAGTAGATTTCTTAAGAAATGTACCCAAGGTAAAAGCATCACTTAATATGAAACAATAGAAGCAATATTTATGAGTTTAGTTTCTACCACATTTAATTGTAATTATGAACTACTACAAAGAAATAAGTGAAGACTAGCATAGTAGGAGCAATAGATTGACGGAAATTTTAAAAGATACTAACTTAATTAAAACTAGTTTGACATTAAAAAAAAAAAGGGATAAAATCCCCAAAGTACAAGAGAAAAATATGTAACTAAACTAAAATGAAAGGGGTTCAAAATTAAATAGTTAACACATATCAAAGAACAAAAGGGGGAAGTTACTCCATGTACTCACAATTATTTGATCCATATCTATCCTTGTTGAATTTGACTTTCCTTTTACAAAATGCATGGATACAAGCATTTTGATAACATCGTCAAGTAAAAACTGACATTATTAAAGTGAGTTGATTTTTCATAAAGTTATTATCTCAAAATGTGATAATTTGAGATGAAAATTATTATTTGAATAATCGACACCCAATATAATTAATTAACTAATAGAAGCTAAATCATAAATTAATTCAAAAAATAGAGGTACATCTTATAATTAATTGTATAAATTAAATAAGAAAAGTTTTTAACTTGACAGATCATTTGTTTGGATTGTAGATATCTATGAATTTCGGTCTTTGATTCGAAAACATATCTTGTACTTTTTTTCAATCTGGTACTTCAATAAATTAATTAAATAATATATTTTTAACAAATTTAGTCACCACGATATATGAAAAATCTGACATATCCGATGAATAATGATAAGATTCGATGTATATATAAAAATGTTAATTAATAAATAATAATAATTAAAAGTAAATTAAAGATACAATTTAATTACAATAATCTAATAGTCATATAAGGTGTACCAAAACTTCTGATTCAACTCAATAATTAAACCCCTTTTAAAATCGCACAAAAATTGGTGTATGCAAAATTAAGAACACATATATAATAGTAGCAATTAATTGAACATTTTATGACTAACAAATGAAATTTAGAGTGTTAATTATTAATTTACCTTATCTTGTTGGCCAGAAGAGCTTTCACTCTTTCTAACACGGAGTTCAGTTGTCCATCCATCAGGTAAGCGGCAATCCTTAGCACCAGTCTTCTCACGTTTGCATCGTTTTTCTTCTATTTTTTCTCTAATTGGCTCTTGTGGAGAGTTATTAGCAATTCTCTCATACCTTCTGATGTTTATTTTTGTTTCCACCAATGGCTCATTAGTAGATCTGGTGGCAAAATCTTCTGTTTTTCTCTTTCTAACCATCTCACCACCTTTCAAGTTTTGCAAATCAATTTCACATGTTTCTACTTCCACATCCTATTCCTGTATGGTCATTGTTTTATCATCATTTTCAGTAGATTTTTCTTCTTGATTCTGATTATTCATACAAAGGATATAATTTGAAACTTTGCGATGATTCCATTCATCACCCTCAAAAAGTGGATCAAGATCATAAAAGATAGCATCGTTGATATCCGTCACTTTAAAATAGTTTTGATAGATTGAACATCAAGATCTAAGAAGAATATAAAAAAAAAGGAGTAAAAAAGAGAAGAACTTTTTTTTGATACAATCTGAGTAAATGAGAAAGTTGTTTGATATATAAATTATATTGAATAGAGATGAGATTGAGAAGAAAAAAAGAGAAAAAATTTCGAGATAAACTATGAAAGTAAAAGAGTTGTTTGCAGAGTTTCTGAATAAAAGTAGACTGAAAAAAAAAAATCGATACGAACGAAGTTGGTGATGAAAGTAATGTTTTATGGTGTGTGAGCAGCAATAAAAACAAAAAAAATGAGATTTTTTTTTATATAATCTAAAAATGTGAGAGAGTTATTTTTGTGGTTATATATCAACAATAACATTTTTGAAAAAAAAGAATTTGTGTATTGACAATAACATTTGTACCAGATTCATTGTACACAAACAAAGTTGTACTGTATCTGATAGAGGTGGAGTGATGTATCCGGATGTTAAGAGAGAATGAAAAAAACAAAATTATAATTAATTCAAATAATAATTTTTTTTACAGGTTATGTTATCTTAAGTCGTGTAATTACGGAATTTTTCTTTTCTTTTTCCACTAATTTTATTATTTTTAACTTAAATTCAATTTTCTATTGTTAAAAAAAAAAAGATTATTTCAATTATGAAAGTGATATTGTATGGTTTTAGATATCATATTGGCTTTTGAAACAATTGTATGCAACTAGAAATGCAATTTATCCTCTTTCACTTATATCTTTTTATATAACTTGACTTTAATTATAATAGAGTTTGTTTAATCATTTTTTTCAATATCTCTTTGGATTTATGGTCTACTTTTACCTTGCTTAAAACCATCCATCACTAACTTTTTTTACACTACGGAGCATCCAAACATCTTCTCTTCACATATCTAAATAATATCAGTCTTGTTTTTCTCATCTTGTTCTCCATTGAAGTCAATCTTACCTTGTTTCAAATATTCTCATTTCTAATCTTATCTCTCATATTATGCCCACACATTCACAACATCATCATTTGAGCAACTTCTAAACGTGAAAGTTCTTGACCGAACAATATTCCGTCTCATACAACATAGTTGATCTCATTATCACTTAGCAGAACTTACATTTAAGCTTTGGTGACACCTTCTTTTCACATAAGACTCTGGATGTGAGTCTCTATTATCCACCCTGCACCAATTCAATGAATGACATTCTCATTTATCTCCCCTTTTTTTTAATCATAGACAGAAGATACTTAAAACTTCCTCACATGAGTATCAAGTCTCACTCCCATATCTATTATCCATTTTCTTTTACTCTTCAAGCAACCTTATAATCCATATATAATTATTAATTTATGGGATAATTTTTAAATTTATTTTGCTTGATACTTTTTTATATATTTAAATTTAAATCATCATATTAATATCATATCAATATTTTTCCGTGTATTATATTAATTGAAATTTTTAATATGTACTTTAAAATTTTAATTAAATAAAAATAAAAAACTTAGTTAAAATCTTTCATAATAGATATTTAAATTGACTTTTATGCATAAAATAATTTTAGTAATCAGCGAGCATTGTTATTTATTATTTTCCGTAATTTGAACTCAAAAACATTTGGTTTAAAGAAAGATTAATTAAACACTTATCAAAAGTAGTTTTTGAAATAATTAGCCAAAACACAAACTATTTTATTCCAAAATTACTGTTTTAAAATGTTGTTTCATTTATCCTAATTTATGTGTCACTTTTCGAACAGGTCTTTCTTTGACCACTTGTCATATACTATTTTTTATATTATTTAAATTACCAATTATGATGACTTATAATACTTTTTACACAATTTTTAAATATATAATTTTTTTCTTAAAGATTCCATGCCTAAATTTAGGATAAAAGTTAAACAATTTGACATAGGGTGTATTTTAATAAAAATGCTTCTTGAAATAAGAAGATGTTAGTCGGTTGGCCAAACAGACTCTATAAGACTAGATTTTATACAAATGAAAGCTAGTACTCTTGTTCTAAATTATGTATCATTTTTTGGTTATTAGTCTCTCGATTCCTCATTACTTGCCCACTTTTTTGTTTTAATTGTCTCTAATTATTTGTCCATTTTGACAAATCAAGAAAGGATAAATTTTTTTACCTATTATACTTTTAAAAAGGTAAAATTTTTTGAAAAACTTAAATTTTTAATTCATCCACTTCATAATTAATAGGGGTTAAATGATAAAGTGACTGTTTCAATTATTGTTTTCTTAATAGTTATGTCAATTCAAAAGTGGACAAGTAATTAGGGATAGAGAGAGTAATAGCTAATGTTAGTAATCTTTAAAGCTAAATTGAATCCGATCAATTCAATATTTTGAAATTTAAAATTAAAATATCTAATTTTTTTTTTACAAAAATTCTATAAATTGCAATGCTTTTTATATGAAAATGATCAACTTACATTTTAAAATATTGACCGAAAATGATAAAAATACATTTTAAATGTGACTTAAGAAATACTTTATTTTGAATTTAAATACCAATCTAGAGATCATCGAAATTCAAACTTTTTTTTAAGTCTAAAAATCAAAATTTATTTTTTCCCAAAATTGTTTTTTACCCAAAAATATTGGGATTGCAGCAATTAGCTTACCTCCCACGTTTTTTCCCCTTTTAGTACCATCTCCCTTTGGCTGCGCTGCACAAATTTGCAGTTCAATTTTCTCTTTCCGTTCAGTTTTCATGGCCGACCTCTCTTTTTTCCTCCCCATTTTCTTTTCCTTCCTCTTACTTCTTTTCTGTAACGCCGCCTCCGGTGACTATCTCCTCGGAATCAACTACGGAACCGTCGCCGATAACCTTCCACCGCCGACCCAAGTCGCCGCTTTCATCAGAGACCATACTACCCTTAGCAAAATCAAGATCTTCGATGCAAACCCAGAAATTATCCGGGCCTTTGCTGATACGGGTGTTTGGGTAACCGTTACGGTACCTAACGGAGACATTTTATCAGTTTCAAAACCAACTGCTGCACAATGGTGGGTTGAACAAAATGTTGTTCCGTTCTTTCCACACACTAGAATTGATCGCATTTGCGTTGGAAATGAAGTTATGGCTACGGGCGATAAGAATCTCATCGCTCATCTAGTACCCGCCATGCGAGCGATTCATGAAGCTCTGTTAGCAGCTGGAATAAATGATATCCAGGTTTCAACCCCACATTCATTGGGAATCTTGTCCCGTTCTGAACCTCCTAGTTCGGGTCTGTTCAGAAGGGTATACGACCGGGTAATTTTTGCCCCGATGCTGGAATTTCACCGTGAAACCAAATCACCCTTCATGATTTGTCCGTACCCATTCTTTGGGTTCAATGATGAAACCCTAAACTATGCCCTGTTTAAACCCAGTAATGGGGTTTACGATGAGGCTACTGGGATGAATTACACCAACATGTTTGATGCACAGCTTGATGCTGTGTATTCAGCGATGAAGGCGTTGGGTTATGCTGACGTGGATATCGTTGTGGCGGAAACTGGGTGGCCTTCTGCCGGTGACCCGAACCAACCAGGTGTGAGTTTGGAGAACGCTATTTCGTACAATGTGAACCTCGTGAAGCATGTAAACTCCGGTGTAGGAACGCCATTGATGCCTAACAGGACCTTTGAAACTTACGTTTTCGCCCTATTCAATGAGGACCTTAAGCGTAGCACTTCGGAGCGTAATTTCGGGTTGTTCCGACCCGACTTCAGCCCTGTTTACGACGTGGGCATTCTGCGTAATACACAGGTAATTTTCGAAAATTTAGATAATCCCCAAGGATAAATAAGTAAAATGCTTTGCTCTTTGGTCAGGAATCGTATTCAATGACGAAAATATCCTGTTAGTATATGCCTTGAAAATATTTTTTGTTGCTAGTATTAAGGGTATAATTGTCTTCACAATAATGATTATTGATCCGAGAAATCTCCCCCGCTTTCTCATCATAGTTTGATTTTTCCAATTCTTGGTTTGTGTTCTAGCCATATGAATTGTACTCTATTAATTAACCTTTATTTTACATTATAACATAAAGTATACTAATTATTTTTTTAAAAAAATATATGTAATGTTGCGTTACTTTATTCTGAATTTAGGCTTCGTCTCCGCCTGCTATGGCACCGGAAGTGTCAAAAAAATGGTGTGTTCCAACGACAGATGCTAGTGATGCAGCTTTGCAGTCGAACATAGACTTCGTGTGTAGTTCTGGAATAGATTGTCAACCTATAAAAGATGGCGGTCCTTGCTACGAGCCCAATACGATCAGAGCACACGCTTCTTACGCCATGAATGCTTATTATCAAGCAAATGGTGGTAAAGATTTGGACTGTAACTTCATTAATACCGGTGTTGTCACTGACTATGATCCTAGTAAGTTTTTCTTGCATAAATTGCTTTTAATAGCCTCATGGTTACGACTATTCAGTTGTGTGATAATTTATGCACATGAATGCAGGTTATGAAGAATGTACATATGATGCTTAAAGTGGCAAATGTACATATGATGGTTTGTGACTCTGTAACTTGTTGTTATTTTCAAGTCTGAAGAGTTCAATGTTAATTTTGCATATGGATCGATGATATCTCTTTTTCGAACTTGGTGATTCTCAACTTGCAAAGCAATTAGCGTCTTCTGTGTTTTACTTGTTTCAGCATTTTCCATGAATAAACTCTATGCAATACAATACTGCCTATATTCACGAGGTGCATGTTAAAAACTAATGCATTATACACTCCTCGATACACAATAGAGTGTATACTAAATAAGATATTATATATATATATACGTACAAAACTACTAATGTATTTAATCCACTCTACAAAACGTTCCTTAACACATGAAAATCTATAATATTAATAATTAATACAAAATTCAATATATATATAAATTATTTATGCATAAACTAAAAAGGTGTAGCGTACAACGTACTAAAAAAATGTACCAAGCTCATTGCTTTTAGGTGGTTGTCTATTTTGACATTTCTAGAACTAAACTGTCACATTACCGTGACAATCATTTTTCCATAAATTTCATGCTAAATAATAATAAAGTCAACTAATTATAGATGTAGCTAGAGATATTTTTGGTATTCCAGTTGTTTTTACACACGTTAAATTCACTATATACCCTTTCTTTTTCATATTAATTAGTACTTTTATTTTGTACACGTCCATATATTAAAGAATTATCATGATATATATATATATATATTCAAGAAAAGCTCCAAAAAATATTGATCGTAAATGACAAAATTAGTTCCGTAAAAAAACAAAGACGATTCACATTCCTATGGCATAATATCATTATTTGTATTGATTTTCACGCATTTACACATAAAATATTTTTTCATATATAAAGAGGGGGTTTCGACCGAAAAGATATGTCACATCTTATCCTCTTTTATATAGATATAGATATAGATTATAGTTAATTAAGATATATATTTTAGCCTTAATTTTCAAGTTAATCATGATAAGTTATATGATGGGGTTATAAATATAGATATAGATTATAAATAATTAAAATATATATTTTAGCCTTAATTTTTGAGTTAATCATGATAAGTTATTTGATCGAGTTATAACTACTAAATATCAAGTGTGAATTAATATTTAGAGGGGTGATATCAACATCAGAAAATAGTTAGTTATTCCAATAGACCCGCCCCCCGTGTTCAAAAAGAAAAACCAGCTCATTGCTTTTAGGTGGTTGGCATACTTTGACATATCTAGAACTAAACTCACATAACAGTAATAAAACAATCATTTAAAAAAATAAAATCAATTCATGCCAAATTAGTCGCGTTCTATTTCAGCTAAATAATAACAAGTTATAGATGTAGAGATATTTCTCAGTATTTCAATCGTTTTCTACACGTGGGGCAATAAATGGGTGGATTGGATCGAATTTGGATGGATTGAACATGAATTAAGTTAAAATAGATTGGATCATTATCCATCCATATAAAAAATGGATAAATATGGATTTGGTCAAATATAATTTGGATAAAATGAGCGTAACTCACTTTAATCTCCTAAAGCCAAAAAATATTAAATCAAAGCTATGTTGTCAATACCTCAACCCCCTACCACCCCAGTCCTGTACCCCCACCCACCCCCACCACCTCCCAAATTTTTTGCCCCCACCCCCAATTTTTTATATTTTATTTTAAAAAACAAATAGTACAATTAGGGATTTTTATGATAAGAGAATAATATATGGGGGTATATATGGATTCTCATGTTTATCCATTTTGTCTTTATTTGTATGAGCTTAAATAGGTTGAAGTCCATATTTACCCATTTAAGAAAATATGAATGATCCATTTAATTTAATATGGAAAAAATCGTTTCATTTAACTTATATAGGCTGAATTACCACCCTATCTACACGTTATAAATTCATTATATACCCCATCAATTTCATATTAAGTGGTCCTTTTAGCTTTGGCACACCCTTATATTAAAGATTTAGTATTTTTTTAGTAGACTCAATTCTCCAAAAATAGCTAATAGATAGAAATAACTTAAGAAATTATACATTTTATTTAATATTTTTCAATAGGCATAAAATGAGTTATTACAAAACTTATACTTATTATGAAACGGAGGAAGTAGTTTTTATTAAGTAGCATGTTTGGTTAGTCTTCTTCATTTATACATCTAGGTAACACTCTTCATTATTTATGTGAGAAGCATTTTCTTTTATTGACACACTACGAATATCTCATTTTGCACTCATTATCATATTGAATTATCGATGGAAAAAACGAAAGATGTACATTGTGGGAACACATTTCTTGAAATTTTTTTAATATAAAAAACAAATATCTTCAACAACTCATCACCTTTAATTTCCTTGTCTTTTAAGACGGCTTAGTTATTTATTGTTTCCGTCTTATTTTTTCTTTCAAGTAAATATGTTTCAAACACAACGTCACTATAATTAACAGTAGTAATTTTTTTTGATTAAAAATATAATGCAAACAACAAAAATTTACCGAACATTCTGATACATTACATATATTTTTAATATCATCATCAAAATTGTATGTATATTTCTTAAATTAAAATTTCTGTGTCAAAGTAAAATATACACGTTAGCCCTTTGTGGCTCGTCAACGAAGGAAATAGTTACTTATAATTTATATCCTCTCTACAAGTTGGTCCACTTGGACTGCCAATAATTAAAGTTTATATAGTAGTTATAAAGACGTAGCCAATTTTGCCGGTATTTGCTCATTTATTAGAAGAAAGAATACAAACCTCGATCAAAAATGAGTTTCATTTTTTTCTTGAAGATGCTAGCTTCTTTCTTTCTCTTTTTGTTCATACTATTTTCTTTCACAAAGAAGAAAAACAAAGCAAAAAAACTCCTACCAAGTCCAAGAAAATTGCCTATTATAGGAAACCTTCATCAACTTGGTAAATTGCCTCATCGTTCACTTCAAAAACTTTCTAATGAATATGGTGATTTCATTTTCTTGCAATTAGGTTCAATCCCAACTCTCCTTGTCTCCTCGGCAGACGTTGCCAAAGAGATCTTTAGAGTACATGATGTTGCTTTTGCTGGCCGTCCTCCCTTGTATGCTGCAAAAAGACTTAGCTATAATTGTTGTAACGTGTCTTTTGCTCCTTACGGTAAGTTGTTAGAGAAAATACATTTTTATTTACATAATTATATCTTTATGTGCGATCCTGATTCACTTTTTCTTTTATATGGGAAAATGTTTTTTTGACAATGAGTGGCAATAGAGACAAATCTAGGATTTAGAGGTTACCATGTGTGTCTGGTGTATATGCATTTTCTTCAATATATACATAGGGTATATGGGTTTCTATTGAGGTTTGGGGGTGGTGTGACACTCCTCTTCCTTGAGTAGATATGCCCTTGAGTGGGGGTAAGATTTTGAAAGTCTATGATTGCTTTGATATCATAGTGAATCACGTGTATTTATTTTTACATAAAAAAATGGTGGAGAATATATGGTTTGTTGACTTAATTATATTTTCAATAGGTAATTATTGGAGAAAGGCTCGGAAAATTCTAGCTTTAGAGTTACTAAGCGCAAAGAGAGTAGAAAGTTTCTCATCAATTCGCGATGAGGAAGTGAGTCGTTTGATTCAAGAAATTGGCAATTCTTTAAACTCATCTATTAACATAAGTGCATTGGCACTAACCTTGTCAAATAACGTTGTTTGTCGAGTGGCTTTTGGGAAAGGAAGTGATGATGAAAGTGGATATGATAATGGAGAGAAAAAGTTTCATGAAGTTATTTATGACACACAAGAATTATTGGGTGAGTTTAATGTTGCTGATTATTTTCCAAAAATGGCATGGATTAATAAATTTAATGGACTAGATGAAAGATTGGAAAAGAATTTTAGAGAATTGGATAAGTATTATGACAAAGTAATAGAAGATCATGTTGATTCAAGAAATTGGATCAAAGAAAAAGATGATGAAGATCTTGTTGATGTATTGCTTCGAATTCAAAAGGATCCAAACCAAGATGTCCCTCTTCAAGATAGTCACATCAAGGGCCTTCTTGCGGTAAGTTTGTCTGCATCGAGTTTAACTTATATACACTGACATTATATTATATTTGCAAAATAGTTGGCTCGATAAGGTAAGATTTAGACCTTTCTTTCTACTTATTCTTATTTTTATTTTATTTTTGTCAAATTTACAAAAATAAAAATAAAAATGAACAAGATAGTTGGGTAGGCAACTAGACAACCAGTGGTGTAAATGTTTACCAAAAAAACAAAAAAACAAGATAGTTGGGTTGATCCCCCTTCCAATATATGCACAATATAAATGTGAGGCCACAAGTCACATTTTTAAAGAATTATTTTTACTTATACTTATTGATTTTTATTATTTTGTTTTATCTTACCTTGAAATGATGTAACTAGCCAATATAACATTATAACTTTGTCAAACTAGCTAGAACAATATTAATTTGATCAAAAGTCAAAATTAACCAATACTATATTAATTTGTCAAACTAGCCAATATGGAACATAATAGTTTATAAATTAGCTGTTTTAACATTTACCTATATATATATACATGACATTATGGAAGAACAAAATACAGATTTTCTAAATCCTTCTATCTCTTTATATATCTTATATTTATTATGCATGCGAGCAAAATATCCTTAGAACAGTGTATTACATGCCTCAAACTGAATATTGTTATGTACGAACAATGTATTACGTGCCTCAAACTGAATATTGTTATGCACGAACAGGATATATTCGTAGCAGGAACTGATACATCAGCAACAACCATAGAATGGATCATGGCAGAACTTATGTTAAATCCAAAAGTGATGAAAAAAGCTCAACAAGAAGTGAGACAAGTTGCTAAGGGAAAACAAAAGGTCCAAGAAACTGATCTTTACAAACTTGAATACATGAAATTGGTCATAAAAGAAGCTCTTAGACTTCATCCACCAGCCCCATTACTAATCCCTCGAGTAACAACATCTACTTGCAAAATAATGGACTATGAAATCCCAGAAAATACAAGAGTCCTCATCAACGCGACAGCAATTGGGACTGATCCAAAATACTGGGAAAATCCATTGACGTTTATACCTGAGAGATTCTTGAATAAGGATATCGATTATAGAGGTCAAAATTACGAGTTTTTGCCATTTGGGGCAGGGAGAAGAGGGTGTCCAGGAATTAATTTTTCTGTACCACTTATTGAGCTAGCAATTGCTAATTTATTATTTCATTATGATTGGACACTTCCTCAA
Source organism: Solanum etuberosum (assembly GCA_029582245.1). Taxonomy (NCBI): domain Eukaryota; kingdom Viridiplantae; phylum Streptophyta; class Magnoliopsida; order Solanales; family Solanaceae; genus Solanum; species Solanum etuberosum. The sequence goes on from JAJONR010031857.1 coordinate 51,246, forward strand.
GGGATGAAAGCTAAGGATCTTGATATGGAAGAAGCTTTGGGGATTACTATGCACAAGAAAATTCCCCTTTGCTTAGCAGCTTCTTATTATGACTTGTAATATATATCTCTTGTATACTACTTGAATAAATGTAAACTCATCAATAACAATAAGGAGTATCATTACACTCAATATATTCTTATAGTAATAAATATTAGGAGACAATTTGTAATAAGGAGTACAATGTGTATTAGCTCGACATATATATGTATTTTATCGTTATATAACTGAAGATAAGAATGTGTTACGAAGACTTTTGTTATTATTAGCTAGATTCTTTGACTAGTAGATCAACTATACATCTTTTGTTGAAATATCTCATCCTAATTCATATTTCTCAAATGTGGTAACACTAGACGAGATTGTAGTGGCAAATTGCAAATAGATGTGTAGGCTACTTAGGTAAAGATGTTAGTCATAGTCTCGTAGGAATAGGATTATAAATTGGTTGGTTAAATTGAAGAATTGCTAGCTGAGTATTATCTGATAAAAGAATGTAAAAGATAAGTTTTATAAAATAATTATAAGACCGTTAATGTTATACGATAGTGAATATTATATTGAACTGCTATTTGAGTTTAGCATATCCACAAAATCTAAGTGTTCCAGAAATGTGAATATTAAGATGGATGTATAATCATAGCCTAAATAAATAAGATTAAAAAAATGACTAATATCTATCATAAGGTGCAAATAACATGCAAGATGTTTTGTACATGTTTTATCTTGATCTACAGATATATCGGTTCGTAAATATGAAATTATGGTAAGTGAAAATGTTAAAAAATAAGAGGGTATAACTACAATCAAATGAAAGAAAATTATCTCAAAAGACCTATAAATACTCTTATTACTACCGACTTAAGTAAAAATACAGTGCAATGAAAGTAAAATCCATACAATTGATAGCTAAAGATAGTTGCAATTAGAGCTGTCAATATGGGCTGGCCCATCCCATTCGGGCTAACCCATACAAGCTTTGAAATTTGACGGGTCAGGTCGGGCTAACCCATTTTTTGTGTGGGCCAGAAAATGATCGGCCCAGCCCACAAGTACGTGGGCTACGGGCTTGTCGGGCCAGTCCTCTTTTCTTAAAAGTATATTTTTTATAATTTTTTTAATTTAAATTATAATTTAAAAATATTATCATAAATATCAACAAGATAATATCACATGGTGTTAGTGTTACTACTTGTTAATCAAATCCACAAATAAAATTATCTTTATAATATTTATTAAGTTTGATTTCAAGTAAAAGCATAAATAGCTAAATAAAAATATTAACCTAATTGTTTTCCAATGATCATAATAAAACACAAAAACTATGACAATATTCCATAGGCTACGGCCTATGTAGTGATTCCTAGAAATTTTAGGAAATTTTTATTTTATGTAGTACATATTTTATAAACATAATTTGTATTTAAATTATAATATTTCAAACTTTAAACAGATTTTGAGTTTAGACTCTTGTTATTTTTAATATTCTATTTTATTTTTATTTTTTAATTAATTTTTATTTGGCCCACGGACCGGCTCTATCCATATTTCTCAATCCCCACAAATCGACAGGCTTATTCAGGCCGTGCTAAAAAGCCCTTTTCTTAAATGGACTCCAAAAATCATAGCCCAACCCTATCAAATCACGGGTTAAGCTAGGCTAAGTCCGTTTGACGACTCTAGATCGCAATGGACATATATATATTTTTGACTGGTGACAAACTTGTTAAAAATAGGGCGCAATGAAAATAAGATCCATACGCTTATTTAAAATTGTCATGATATGAAAATCTTAAATAAAAACAAACAATCCTAATCTATTTGGAATTGAGACATAATTATTATCTCGAAAGGAATTAAAAGAGGAAAAATTACCCTAGGTATATATTTAAGATTCTATATTACATCATATAAATATACTAATAAGAAATTATTAATATAACAACTTAATTACGAGTGATAACAAATTTGGATTAATTTAATTTATATTTAATTTATTTATTATTTTCGTATTTAATGTTGGAAAGATATAACAAAAGACATGATTTTTTAATGGAAGTTACCAAGGTAATTATCTAACTATAATTTAGAAATTTAAATTTTACCGGTCTTCTAATTTATTTAATTTAAATTTATTTGTTTTTAATTTCGTTGTAAAGAGAAAAAAAAACATATTTTTTTGGCAGTTACTATGGTGATTGTCTAACCACAATTGAGGAATTTTAATTTAACATGTCTTCTATTTTTCTTAATTTAAATTTTAATTATTTTTTACTTTCGTATTTAATGCTGGAAAGAAAAAAACAAAAGACGTGTTTTTTTTTTACGACGGTTACAAAGTAATTGCCTAATGATTTTAGAATTTTAGTTTTACCAAACTTCTACTTTATTTGATTTAATTTTTTTTATTTTTTATTTTAGATAATAATCTCAACCATTACTCAAGATCTAAAAAAATTCTCCATGCTCTAACTTGGTAAATTAGTATTGAAACAGGTTTTAAATTATTTTATACACTTATTTACTTGAAAGACTGAATAATATATATATATATATATAAATCTTAAATTTGAACATATATCAATATCATACGGTTGAATAATTTATTTTTGAACACCACATATCATATCAGATTGATACATGTAGACCCGTTCAAAAAAAATTAAACCATAAAAATAATTTTATGAACTAATTATATACACAAGTAGTTGGAAAAAAATATTAGTCTCAAATAGTTTATAAATATTTGTTTGAAACCACAAATTAAATCATAATATATAGCACATTCAAATCCTATATTTTTTGAAACATGAATATATATCAATATAATATAGTTTGACAATTTTTATTTTTTAAATCACATATGATACCAAATTGATACAATAGAAGAGTTCAAAATATTTGAACAATAATTTGTTTGAAACCGCAAATTAAATCATAATCATATAGCACATTCAAATCCTATATTTTTTGAAACCTGAATATATATCGATATAATACAGTTGACAATTTTTATTTTTTTAAATCACATATGATACCAAATTGATACAACAGAAGAGTTCAAAATATTTGAGCAATAATTTTTTTCAAAATCACATATGATACCAAATTGATACAATACACTAGTTCAAAATATTTGAACAATAAAAATCAGTTTATAAACCAATTATATATACAAAATGATCTAAAAATTCGTATTTCTCACTAGTACACTGTGTGTATTTATGCACCTTAAATCATACTCCAAAATTTTGAAATGTGGAAGCGACAAGTATATAAACTGAAATTAATAATTAAGAAAACTCAATAAACATAATCTATTAAATTAGAAATAAAAAAAACTTTATCTATTTATACAAAGAAATAAACCAAACAAGCACAAAAATATGATTATAGATTATGTTTCAGGTGGATATCAACCACATATCTTTCTATTGTGCCCTTTCGACGGCAAGAACAAAAATAAATAAATTAATCTCATGATGGTGAAATATGCAAAAAACCAACCAACAAAATTATTTATATACGATCTGTAAAATCATAATACATACAATTTTCATACGATCCTCAAGTTCTCACATTTTGAACAATCACAAATTTATTATGAATCAATTTTAATACACATGTATAATTGCAAGATGTATTAGACCAAACCACAATTCATAAATACAAACCACACAGTTTAAATCATTATTCAAACCACAATTTATTTTCGTTATTATTTGTAAGAAATAAGTTTTTTAAATATACCTCTTTACAATCAAATTTCATACAAAAATCATCAAAATTCATTACAAAAGATGAAGAATTTAACACACAACTGCACCAACAAAGCTAAAAAAAATGAGAAAAATGAATATGTAGTATATACAAATAATAATTTGATATAGTAAAAGATACAAATAAAATAATCAGAACCCACTACAAAAAATTCATTTCACTAATAACAAAAAAAGAACAAGGAATTAACAAAAAGCATATACAAAAAATAATTTATCAAAGAATTAACTTTCAAAACAAGATAAACGAACCTATTGTATCCAAAGTAATCACGTTACTACTACAAAATCTAAATCTATTTACTAATTTGTTAGATAAGGTTAGAATTGTACTGTTAGGTATGTAAAACTAGAAAGTCGTGTTAGGACTAGTAATATGTAATGTGATTTAGTCAATGTACTAAACAAAACACCTTTGGGCCTAATACTAGGTGGCCCAAGCTTTTATAATCTCCATAAGTCGATTCCAGCCCAATATAACGGCCCTTCCAAAACTAATCTTCATCGTAACAGGTTCCTTAGGGTTTCAAATCGAAAACTCCCCCATCCAACTTCAGTATTTTGGCTATCTTCTCAACGATCGTTTTGTAAAATTCATCTTAGCCTGCAGGTTCGATATGTTTCTTCTTATTTTTTCGTGGTGGATTTACTTTATACATAATTCTTATTTTGATTTGGATTTGTGGAATGCAGTTTTTCATACTTCTGTTTTCGTAAGAACTTATTGCTGAAGAAGATGGCTTCGCGTTTTTGGACTCAGGTAATTGATTTATCTTTTCAAAATTTTCTTATAGCATGAAGAGGCGTTAGATTTTCGATTTTTTTCTCTGTTAGAGTAAAGATCTTATTTGTATTTGTTCCGTTTTTTTTTATTGAAGTATAGAAGATGTTTTATGACTTTATGGACCATCAAGTTATAGTGATAATGATTCGTCTGTATTAGATAAACTTTTTCTGAAAGAAATTATTATGAAAAAAAATCCTTTATGATGGGGATATAGTGTGTGTTTGGTATTGATCGAACATGTTTAAATTCATTCAATTTGATGAAAGTATTTGCTCATTGTTTGATTGTCATGAACTATTAAAAAAGGTTGGAAGTACTTCTCACTGGAAGTGGGAGAATGAATTATGTAAGGTGAACAGGGAAGCCATTTTTTTTTCTAAAACATAACACGCGGAAGCCATTTTTCTCTACAAACATCACAACTCTTACTTAATATTTTATGCTTCAAACTGAAACATTGTCAACCTTTAATATTCAAGAATATCACCAAAACTCTAATTCTTTTATTAAATGCTCTACTCACCTTATACAATTGCAGTATGTTGTTTGTTTTTATATTTCTAACACTGAATGTTTCAAGAAAAAACCTTGTTTTGTAGAATTCTTCCTCCATACCAAACACCACTTATATAATTGAAATTATATATACTGCTCTGAAAGGAAGTCTTAGGAGCCTTGAAATTGGAGTGCTTCAATTTATTGTAAATGTTAAGTCTTTATCTTAGACATATGCGTGCTCCATTCTGCATAAACTGACCCTCTAAGTTGGTGAAACCTGATCTCTAATTTTCACGGTCTTTAACAGGGTGACAGTGAGACTGAGGAGGAGGAAGAGAGTGATTATGAGCAGCTGGATGATGAACCTGCTGAGACCACCAAAACAGATGGTGGATCGAGGTATCTTGCAGCTGATGATAGTGATAGTGACGAGTCAGATGGGCAGAAGCGTGTTGTCCGGTCAGCCAAGGACAAGCGCTTTGATGAATTGTCTGCTACAGTTGATCAGATGAAAAATGCCATGAAAATCAATGACTGGGTCAGTCTTCAAGAGACCTTTGACAAGATCAATAAGCAGCTGGAGAAGGTCATGCGCATCACAGAGGCAGCTAGAGCTCCTAATCTGTACATCAAATCTCTAGTGATGCTGGAGGACTTTTTGACTCAGGCTTTGGCCAATAAGGAGGCAAAGAAGAAGATGAGTAGTAGCAATGCCAAAGCCTTGAATTCAATGAAACAAAAGCTCAAAAAAAATAATAAACAGTATGAAGAGTTGATCAACAAATATAGGGAGAATCCTCCTGTTAGTGAGGATGAAGGTGGGGATGATGAAGAGTCGGAAGAGGATGAGGATGAGGAGGAAGAGGAATTTGAGGAGGACCCTACAAAGATTGCAGCTGCATCCGACGATGACACTAATAGAGGTCCCGATCCGGCAAAGGGGTGGGAGATTATACTGAACAAGAAAGACAAACTAATGGATAAACAGTTCAAGGACCCAAGTCAAATCACGTGGGATATAGTCAACAAGAAGTTTAAGGAAATTGTTGCTTCTAGGGGTAGGAAGGGAACCGGAAGGATCGAATTGGTTGAGCAGCTCACCTTCTTGACCAAGGTGGCCAAGACCCCAGCTCAGAAGCTTGAAATTCTTTTCAGTGTTGTCTCTTCCCAGTTTGATGTTAATCCAAGTCTCAGTGGGCACATGCCGGTAAACGTATGGAAAAAGTGCGTGCAGAATGTGCTAACCATACTTGACATGTTGACCCAATACCCTAATATTGTAGTTGATGACATGGTTGAGCCTGATGAGAATGAAACCCAGAAGGGATCAGACTACACAGGGACAATAAGGATCTGGGGGAACTTGGTAGCCTTTGTTGAAAAGATAGATGTTGAATTTTTTAAGAGCTTGCAGGTTATTGATCCACACACTCGTGAATATGTTGAGAGGCTGAGGGATGAGCCATTGTTCTTGGTTCTTGCTCAAAATGTCCAAGATTATTTAGTTCGCGTGGGGGACTCTAGGGCTGCTGCGAAAGTGGCTCTTAAACAGGTTGAGTTCATTTATTATAAACCGCAAGAGGTGTATGATGCTATGAGGAAGTTAGCTGAACTAGCAGAAGGAGAAGGAGAGGAGGAGTCTGCTTACGAGAACAAGGTGGCTGAGGAGAGTAAAGGCCCACTAGCATTTGTTCCGACTCCTGAGCTTGTGCCCAGGAAACCTTCCTTTGAAGAGGGCAGCAGGTCATTGTTGGACGTCCTTGTTTCGCTCATTTACAAACATGGGGATGAGCGGACCAAGGCACGTGCTATGCTCTGTGACATATACAATCATGCTCTCTTCGATGAGTTTTCAGTTTCCCGTGACTTGTTGTTAATGAGTCACTTGCAGGATAATATCCAGCACATGGACATTTCAACTCAGATTCTTTTTAACAGAGCCATGGCTCAGCTTGGTCTCTGTGCATTCAGGGTGGGACTCATTACAGAAGCACAGGGTTGCCTTTCTGAACTGTATTCTGCTGGCAGGGTGAAGGAATTACTTGCACAAGGTGTTTCCCAAAGCAGATATCATGAGAAGACCCCGGAACAGGTATTTTTTTTTACTGTTTGGCAGTATTTATGTCATGTATGTGCTCCTTAAAGCGTTGATTTATTGTTGCACGGAAATTCATGCGATTTCGAGCTTCAGAATTGCAATTTCTTGCTTCTTTACTGTCACGTTCTCAAAATGTGGTGTCAAGTACAATAATGCGTAGTGTACTACAATGGAAAAAATAAAAACAAGAGTTTGGGGATCATGGCTATTAAATACTGGCATTTATGTGCATTTCTTTGTATAATTTTTAGTACTTATGAAATGTTAAGGAAAGCATAAATTTTATGATGCAAAATGGTTGCGAATAGGCGAAGGGCTAAACTATATTCTTGCTAACTCCTTAACTTCAGATTAAATAAGCCAAATAATCATCTGTTTTACTGACTTATTTATCTTGGGATTTTTTTCTGCTGTTCTTCATTGTGAGTCTTGTCATAGCATTAAATCTACACATTAATCCTTGGCAGGAAAGGATAGAACGAAGACGTCAGATGCCTTATCATATGCATATAAATCTTGAGCTTCTTGAGGCTGTCCATCTGATATGTGCCATGCTACTAGAGGTGCCAAACATGGCAGCCAATAGTCATGACACAAGGCGCAAGGTCATAAGCAAGAACTTCCGGAGATTGCTTGAAATTAGTGAGAGACAAACTTTCACTGGCCCACCTGAAAATGTTAGGGACCATGTAATGGCTGCCACAAGAGCCCTCAAGCAGGGAGATTTCCTGAAGGCCTTTGATGTTATCAAGTCCCTTGATATGTGGAGGCTTTTTAAGAACAAAGAGAGTGTTCTTGAGATGGTTAGAGCCAAAATCAAGGAAGAGGCCTTGAGGACCTACCTTTTTACATATTCTTCTTCTTACAATTCTCTGAGCTTGGATCAGCTTGCAGGGATGTTTGACCTTTCTGATAAACAAGTTCATAGCATTGTGAGCAAAATGATCATCAGCGAGGAGCTTCATGCAAACTGGGATCAACCAACTCGCTGTGTGGTCTTCCATGATGTTGAGCATACAAGATTGCAGGGTTTGGCATTCCAGTTGACAGAAAAGCTGGCAATTCTATCAGAAACTAATGAAAGAGCTATGGAGTCCAGGATCGGTGGGGGTTTGGAGGGCCTTCCACCAAGGCGCAGGGAAGGCCAGGATTATGCAGCTGCAGGAGGGGCTGGTAAGTGGCAGGAGTTCTCCTTCTCACAAGGCAGGCAAGGAAGCAGTGGGGGCCGAACAGGGTACAATGCTGGTAGATTTGCCTCAGGGCAAGCATCAAGGGACAGAACTGGTCAGGCCCGAACTCATGGTGGTCAAGGTTCACGATATCAGACAAATGCAGCTGCTAGGGGAGGCCATAATATGGACGGATCTCGCATGGTGAATCTTAACAGGGGTATCCGTGCTTAGTTAAGTGGAGGACACAAATTTTTGCACTGAGAGAACACAGCGTTTGGCACACATCCCAAATAATCATTTTTCAGACCCTTATTTTGAAGTAGTGTAGAATTTTGCAAGTTGGTATCCAAACAATCGTACAAAGTACTCTGTTGAACCTTTCTATAGTGAAAGTCTGATCCCATTAAACTAGGACTTTGTACTGGTGTTGTTATGCACGGAAGTTATTTCCTTACATTCATTTTAAATTTGTGTTATCAATCGGCACTTAAAATTATTACTACTATTATTCATCTTTCATACGCGAACCTTTCACCAAAACCTTTTTTGATTTGTTTTTACTTTTACTAATCTTGAATATATATTTGCAAAAAAGCTACTTTCTACTCATTGAATACTGGGAAGCATTTCTCAGATAAATCCTTTTTTAATGAAAGATATTATCCATTATAAAAAAAGTGGCCTTTTTCGTCATACATAACACAATTGGTTTACTTCCTGGCGCACATGATAGTTATTGATTAGAAAATTTGACTTTTTCTACTTTGTGTAAATAATGCGCCAAAGCTAAGTTGTTTTCAGAGGTGATGGTGATGGAGAAATGGACTAATGGTAGGGATAATTGCGTAGCATAAAATATGGTTTCTTTAACAATCGAATTTATGCTTAGTGAGCAAAATCGCAAATGATCCATTGCGTGATTCACAAGGACTTCAACGCCTCCTGTCAATTTTCATTTATGATTTCTCACACGCAAATGAATTATTATAATTTCAATAATTTGCACAGAAGATAAAGTAGTGACGTTTACCTAACCTTCATTATTGCAGATAATACTTTTCTGCCTAAACCTGATGAATTTAAGTTAGATACAATTATTTAACTTGTTATAACAAAATTCAATGAACATAGTGCTAAAAATAGATAGACTATACACATAGTAAAAGAAGGAGCCAACTTGTATTTCATATTGATAAAGTTTGTGTTACAAGCCCAAATGAACTTCCTTCATACAAACATAACTAATGAGACATAAAACGCCATGAAATAAATATCAGACAAACCTTTGTCAAAAAGATTTGCAGATGGTCAGTTCAATTGGCTTTGTAGTTTTATTAAAACACACAGTAGTAATTAATAGAACAAGAGACATTTTGGTGTCTTAACAGTTGCAAGGGTCACATGTGCAGTTTGATCCACATTTGCAGCCATTTCCTCCTTCTGTTGCTTTCTCATGAATTCCCTCAGCCACTCCATAGCTGCAATTAATTCATGTAAATTATATATGTACTTTAATAGGGTAAACAAAATTCATATTAATCAGTATAATTTAACGTGTTATATGTTTCAATATTACTAATTCAACATTATCGTTATCTTTTAACGTGTTATATGTTTCAATATTACTAATTCAACATTATAATTATTCTGATCATAACAAAATATAGAAAAGTGTGAGTTAAAATCAGACTAACTTCTTCATAGGTGCAACACCCTCAATGATGGTAAAGGTAGTGGTGCTCTCCAAGTCGGGGTACATCCCACATCTGCAATTAATTCATCAAAATCAAGAATTTAGCTAATTAAATTTAGTGAAAGGAATAAATAAACTGTCAACTAGATCATCTCGATTCTACGATTTTTTTTTTATGAAAGTCTTTCATTTGATTTTCTTCGATGGAAGTATATATGTTACATAAATATTTTACGAAGAACTTACCCTCCACAGCCACTGCCGCACTTGCAGCCAGATCCACAGCCACAGCTTCCTCCACAGCAAGACATGTTTTTGTTTTCTTAGGAAAAATGGAGTGATAACAAAAAAAAGGTTTTAATTTCTTGTGTAGTTGTGAATTGTGATGAATAATGAGTTGCTGAGACTGGGATTTTATAGAGACTTATTGGTGATTGTGTGTGATCATTTACCTGACACGTGGACGAATAATAGGTTTGTTTGAATATATTTTTTTGCTATAAAATTTATGATTTATTCTATGATAAAATATTTACTCAATCGTCATTTGGTGTTCGGAATTCACCGATTAACTAATTCAGATTCTTGTTGTAGCAAGTCGTCCAATATACGAGAGGGCGGAGTTAGTAGGTCGATTATGGATTCATATAATTTGATGTAAACTCATGTTGAATGAGATAAATTGAACAAGTATGATCGTACCCTGTGTACTATTAAACTTAAATTGGGGTTATTTGCTAAAAACTTTAGAAAATTTACTAACCCAGTGGAAAATGGTGCAATAATATTGAATAGAGATGAACTTAAACAGAGAAGCATGAACTTTTAGGTTTAAATTCATATAGTATATGATTTTAGCTGGTTTGAGATTGAGACGTAATTATTATAACTAGATAACACTGAAAGATATACAACTTTTTATACATAATTTTGTTTGATACCTTGTAAACGGATGAGCAACTTGTTAGAACTCATCTTATTAAACGAAAACATATAAAGTATTATGCTTGTTAATTAAAAAAAAATGAAGAACTTTAGATTTTGTTGAGAATACCCTGAAAAAAACGAATGAGGCATGAAGCTAACTGCTCGAGTGCAATGAAAAATTGAATATTTTTTTCTGAAGTTTCAAGATAATGAGAATTGATCAGATCAAATAATAGTATCTTAACATTCCTAACAATAATCTCCATTTCGGTTACGCCGTCTATCTCAAAATTCGTATCCTAAATATTATTTCTGGTGATTTTCTTTTACACGTCTCAAATTATCTATTATGAGTCTCTTTTATACGTTTTTTTAAAAAAACCTAGTTAGAAAGAGTTTTTAACTATTTACCCTCATTAATAGTTTAATGATTATGACATCGCCGATAATCAAGGTAATTGAGGTGCTTCTATAATCTTTAGCACCAATAGTACTTCTAGAAAGAATAAAATGAAATAATTTTATCTTGAACTTCTACGATAACAAATAATTTAAAATAACTATTGTTAGCAGTACAACATATAATTTGAAATTGAGAAAGTACGTATTTTAACTTAAATTAATTATATACTTATTACAAAATTCTTCTCAATTATATACTTATTACTTAGATATCCAGCTGGAGGCATGTTGTAAGGATATTGTCAAAAGGGAATTTCTTTTTTGATTGCAACTTGCATTTATTTATGATCAACAGATATTGCTAACAGTATCCATATCCATGTGCTATGTTTTTTGGCGTAGAATTTATAATCTTAAAATAAGACAAGTTATATATTTTATCAAGTAAAAATGATATGAATTATGATAATATAAAATTTTAATTAATCATATATGTAATTTATTTTTATTAATAAAAGCAATGTCCGAATCATTTTGCTAATCTCAATTAATTTATCCTATTAATATATTCCACCAGTGTAGCGCACTAGCGCATGAGATAACATGAAAAGTTGATCACCAATTGTTTGCCTATATGTAGAAATACAAATTACCTTAGTTTTTTTTAAGTTCACTCCAATTCTTTAGCCACTAATTAAGTGTTCTTTTTCTTAATCGAGACTCAAATTAAGCTTCATCGGAGAGCTCGTGAGGTTAATTAGGAGATAAAGTTTCCTATCCATGATATTAGTGTATCTCGTTAAGCATGGATAAGCATTGGAAGTACTTTTTTTTTTAAAATCAATTATTTTTCGTCCCTCCGACCCGGTATAGTGCTTCACTTGTGGGTCTTCAAAAGAGTCCATTTATATCTTCCTTCTTCATTGATTTGAGAGAAAGAGAACTGTTGACTAATTAAAATCATAAATAATAAGTAAGTGATTTGATGAGGATAACTAAAGTGACGTGTTGTAATTGACTAATCGCATAATAGAATGGTTGGTTGTTGGCATTTTCAATGATGCTAAAGATTTAAATGTCACAAAAGTCAAGTAAAGAAGTATATTTAATATATATATATATAGTATTATTCTTAATCATTGTCAATATTATTTTCTCTTCCTATTGTCTATGAAATGAAAAATAATAAAGTGTTTTTTTTGTACTTTTATTTCTAACCATTCAATGTAGTAGTCATTGATCATCAATCTACTTCTACTTTATAAATCACAGGCTCCATTTTAGCCTACGTCTATTTTTAGCTATTTAAAATTCTGAGAACAAGATGCTTCACATATCTTTTACAAAAGAAACAAGAGCATATATATCACTATTTTCAAACACTACCAACAGTGCTAGTATTATTCCATTGCAGTACTCTCACAATTTGTTCTAGGGAAGGTAGTCGTAAAAATGAAGCCTATTGACACGTCTACTATTAAATATGATCAAATTTGGTTTTGAGATGATGCAATATTATTAACTTATAATTTTAACTATGTGATATGTTTATTTCATGAAGTATTTCGTACGTATTATCGATATGTATTTTGATATTGTTAAATCGTTTTTGAGCACTGAAAACGAAAGATAACATTTTTCTTTTACCTGTGAGACGTAGCTTGACATGCTACACAAAAAGGTTAATTATACCAATGTCAAAAACAGTATGATAATATCTTTTCTGTAAAGCTTTGTTAAAATATTGTGGTGAATAGGGAAAAGAATGTGCATATTTTATTAATTTAAGTTTATAATATCTAGTGGTAGGACTAGAGGCCACAAAAAAATAATTATCATCACTAATAAAGAACTATTCCTTCTATTTTGTTCGTCATGTTTAATAATTGTCCACCATTGATGAACCTCCTTAGACCTAGTAGATAGTCCCTCTCAAAAAACCTTATTTTGTGTCTCACACATTTAACAATAGTCGTGCCAGGCTTAAGGCTTTTCATTGTCTCACAAATGGACCAAATCTTACACTTTTAGGATCCATAAATTTTGGGTACACTTTATTGTGCGAAACAAAAAAGAAGCATCACACACAGCTCAATCCTCACGTTAATAATTATGCCAATTCTGCCTAAAAATCTCTTCAGGAATGTCAAGTATGTATGTCATCGAATAAAAAATTTCGTCCCTCTCGGACATGATAAAAAAATTTAATTAGATTTAGCAAACACACATATATATATATATATATTGTGCCTCTAAATCCATGAGGCAAACACAATTATGTATGATGCAATGGTGTCTTACGGATATTTGATACATATTTTAAAGTAATGCAATAAAGTATTTTTCCTGAAAAAAAAAGAAAAACACGATTATGACGGCAACCTTGGACCTAACTTAACTTAAAAAGCTATTTCACGTAGTAAATATTGTCCAAGATTCATATGGAGACAAGAAATAGCTCATTCCCTCAATTAATGCAGCACATACGGAGCATTAACAATTAAATATAATGAGTTTGACTCTGATACCATGTTACAAGAAGGACTTTAGTCCTAACAAAACTATAGATTATATAAAAAGCTTACAACTTATCTCAAAATCTCTATTCTAAAATCAACTCATTTAGGTAGTCCAATGGTGTATGCTAAGCCCATATGTTTCATGGGCTCTACTAATAGCCCTAAAAGTTTAGTAAAGCCACATGTCAGGCCTGTTGAGATAAAGCCCAAGAATGGTTCTTTATGAATGTCACAAAGTGAAGGTTTCTTAGCACATTAAGGTATAAACATACTACTCAACTGAACATTTGTAAATATATACATTGAGCAAAACCAAAATTCATATACATAAATTAATCAAGAGAAAAAAAAAGAAAAAAGAATCAACTCTGCATACTCAAAAACATCTAAGTTCTTCCAAAAGATCATTAAAAATCATGTCCTCTAGTTCAAGTGCTAAACATTCACTTTCTAACTGAAGATTCATCCAACCATCATCCATTCTCAAATCTTGATCCACAATGGTGTCGATTGATTCTTGCTCCGGTTTCAACCTCAACAAGGTACCTACATTGTTGCACACCTCTTCATTCATTCGATTTTCTAGCAATTGAGGAACGCGACAACTATAGGACAAGGCCTTAGGGTAGTATGTGAATGATTTGTCATACATTTGGACTAAAACCTCATTGACCAAATCAAATAGTAGATGATGATGACAGCAGAAGTCGAATACCCCTAGACAACATTCTTCTTCTTCTTCATGCCACAAGGACTCGAGTTCTCGAACTAATGAAGGGTTTAACACTTGGGCTTCTGAGTACCATGTTGTCTGGAAGAAATTTCTAGAGAAACCTGAATGATCAAGAATATCCCTTACATAAAAGAAGTCCGCGTTTTCCTTTCTGTAAGATTTGTCATGATGATCTGCTTTTGCTTGAATATCGACATCAACATTCTGTTTAAGAGCAAAACCTGAGCCAAAAGAAAAAAATTAAACGACAATTCACGCGTAGAATAACATAATGAAGGAAGTTACTAGAAATATTTGTTGATTAATGAGAAAAAATAGACATACCTTCTGAAATTTGGAACTCTGCATAGCTGGAAATGTCTTCTTTAAAACAAATTTCTGAATTTGGAACCACATCAATTGGGACTGGTTCATTGCATTTTATCTCTTGTTCATCATAAGAGTTTCCTTTGAACATCTTTACCTCATCGATGGTCTCTGAAAGTTCTTCGACTACTCCATTATCTGCTTCATCTATCTTAATATCCTCAATTCCTTCTACTTGTTCAATTTTGCATCCAGTCTCTTCAGTGGCGTATATCGACTTCTCTTCTTTCTCAATTTCACCTCTCATATGTGAGTTCCTCTCCTCTACGGTCTTAACAAGCCATTCTGAAAAATGGATATCACCAGCCACCCCGTTTGGAAGAAGAGAACAAGACTCGGAGTAAGATAGAGAACGGATCCTTCTGAATGACATTGATGGTGGTATCTCGTATTCACTAGTCAATTTCAAACTCTTGGAGGGATTCAAGTTCACTTCCTTCTTAAAACTATGTTCAAATAATTTAGTATATCGATTCATGAACTCGTTTAGAGAGGAACTTCTCTTGTGCATGATTGTATTTTTACTAATGTCAAATCCATAAATCTCACAATATCCATTTGACTTGTTCTGATGGTCTGTGCCTACCTTATTTACATCTTCTACATCGACGAGCTCTTCATTATTTTCTCTATTATCAACCGCTCCCTTGGTACTAAGGCTTGACGACTTGTCTAGCTTCAAGTTCCTACCATCATCATCCAGGAGGCCTAAACTTGTGAAGAGAGTCTTTGCATAATTAGACAAAGATCTCGTTCGAGTAACACCTATCAATCTTTCTCCTTTACCAGAAGACCAAACTTCTTTCTTCTTGTCTTCCAGCTTAATTGGTTTGAAGTTTGTTTTCCGCGACAAATGAGACACAGGGTATGATCCTGACTTTGTTAATCTTGCCTTTTTATTTGAAGCCAGCTGAACCCGGGATAAATTCTGATATCCTGCTTCTGATTCCCTCAAAATTTCCAAAAGCAACTCAGCATGATCTTTAAGCTGAGATTTTAGAGCATTCTTATCAGTGGAAGTGTCATATGCATCGATGACATTCATCCGTTTCTTATCTGGTGATTCTCCACCCTCCACATTCGCGGGCACCAAAATACTAGGATGTTTCTTGTCACTATGTTCAGTATGTTCAACTGAACAAGTTCTCTGGAACTTAGGTTGATCAGAAGATCCTGATTTCTTCTTCTTGGACTTCTTTTTCTCCTTATGCATCTCCTCAGCAATCAAATCTTTTATTTTAGCTTTTAAAGACCTTTTGTTAGACCCCTTTGATTTTCTAGTGCCCTTATCAACCTAAAAATATACGATAACATTAGTCTTCATCAAAATCGAAATGTTTGGACACTGATAAACTTATAAAAAATTTGTTCATCAAGCATTCAATAATACTTACCAAGAACTGACTTTCATTATCATCCAAAAGCATTTCTAGTTCACTAAAATCTTGGCCAACCAATTTGTCTTTGGAAGAATAGATACCTATTGAAGGATGAATACAAGAATTTGTTAGACATTGAAATGAACAAACACACATATTTCAAATAGAGAGTTCAATAATATTTTTACACCATCACGTTAAGTTACAAGCAATAACATGCAACTGTAACCTATTATAACACGTTAAATTACAGTAATACGTATAAAATCTTGACTTACTTCTGATATGGCTGCTTCCATCATTTATACGCGGGAGAGATTTCCTCTTTACGCGAGCGTGCCAACTATTGTAGCCAAGGGCATGTATGAATCCCATCATGCAACCTGGATGAATATCCTCATCTTCATGATCTACACGCCTACTCCACTTGTTCTTTCCCATAATATAAATTTTTTGAATCTGTTTTCTCTAGCCTGATAAGAATAAACCAACCAATATTCAAAAATCCCAGTACAAATATCTTGACTAACACATAGTTAACAAACTAACAAGCAGGGAACTCGTGGAGCTAACTCTGATCTTATAGCCGTTTCCTTTACAATATCAAACAGGGGTGGAGCTAAAGGGGAGCGGGAAAATTATACTGTATATATAATGTTAATATTTTTTTTAATATATATATAACAGATGTTGAACCAATCCTCGTCCGCCACTCATCTCAAACAAGGCTCACATAGATAAAAACGTGACAAGAAATCAAGAACTAAATATCATCTAATCAAATACTATATTTTTCTTTTTCTCGCAATAAAATAGAGGAACAATTAAAAGTTTACTAAAACAGAGATCAAAGTGAATAAACCCCATGATCTTAAAGGAAAAGACAATTAATTGATAAGTGTTAACAGAGACAACAATCAATGAAAAACAGAGAAAATTGGTTCACCTTTTGAGCTGAGAAGCAGAGGTTGAAAGCTGATAAAAGGGCCAAAAGCAGGTGATATTTAGAGAATTTAATGAATAAAAGAGAAATTTATTGGGGGGGTTTTGGCATAAAAGTAAGTAACAGAAATGAGTATTATGAAATGAAACTGCCTAGCCCTAGCCTATAACGTAAGAGGAGGAGGAGCAGAAGAAGAGGGGAAAAGGTCTAAGTTTTATCAACCACTTTCAAATACGACCAAAACAACCACACTCCAAAACCTCTATTTCAGGCGCCTTTTTACCCGTCAAACTACTTTACCACTTTACTAAATCTAAAATACAAACAGTATTGTTTTTCAACATATACAGTATATAATTTCAGAGGAAAGAGTTTAAATGTTACTCCTTACATGACGGAGCTAATTTGAGTTCGGACCCAAAAAGACAACTTTTAATATATTTTTTTAATATACCGTTTATGTTTTTTGAAAGAAAAAAGTTGCCCTTTCGGCTCCAAACTAGAGCTAATTTGGGGTTGGGATTCATAATTACAAGTAGATGTTGAATCTCATTCGATTTGTTATCTGAAAATCTTTACTCTGCCACATGGGTCCACCTATGTTGACAGCAATTATCGTATATGAATTTTTAGAGAATAATTCACTTAAAAGATAAATACAATTAACTAAGCCAAGACTTCCAAAGAAGAGGTCAATGTAGGGTGAGTGAAAGGGATAGAGAGTATAATTAGATAACCAACCACGTAATTAAAATAAGTAAGGAGAAAAACCAAATGAAGATATGGGTCAGATCAAACAACTGTTAAGCTTTTGTTGGTTTGTTTAGTATGCACTTTCCTTCTGATTTAATGCTAAGTTGCTCAATTTTAAGGGAACATTATTTAGTTGGTTAGTTGTTGGATGTTCTTTCACTATTATAAACTAATCTCTCCATTCTCCCAAAACTATTATTTTTATAGTTAATATTATATAAATTTATTTTACTTTTTAATTAAAAAATATAGAATGTTTGGAAAAATCATAGTCGTGGAAACATATTGATTTTTCAAATAGAATTTAGTGGACGCAATTCAAAAAATACAGCGTTTCATTCCGTGCATTTGAAAAGTTTGTACGTATGTAAGGTGCCTCGTAGTACTTCCTAATTCTTCATAAGGACTAAGGAGTATTAAAAAGTGTTTATTTCATA
Source organism: Solanum etuberosum (assembly GCA_029582245.1). Taxonomy (NCBI): domain Eukaryota; kingdom Viridiplantae; phylum Streptophyta; class Magnoliopsida; order Solanales; family Solanaceae; genus Solanum; species Solanum etuberosum. The sequence continues at coordinate 69,771 of JAJONR010031857.1, forward strand.
AATAGTTACTTATTTTCATTTCATTACAGAAAAATTAATTCAACTTTATTTAACTATCTTGAATGTCACTAAACTATCTTTTGTAATTATAAAGTCACTCAAATTTGTGTAGATGTCATATATAGTAATTAGAAGAAAATTAAAAGAGAGATATTTAAGCAAAGTTGAAATACTTTTTGGTTTGATAAGATTATTTAGTTATTTGTTGTGATTCTTATGTAAAATTAAATTATTATTTTTGTTACAAAAAGTAGAATAGTGACTTTTTCTGTGTTACCTGAATAAAGTTGAATAATTTAAAATAGTTTAGTATTTTTGATACAATAAAAATAAAAACTGAAATTGAGTGGCCATTTACAAAATCAAAATATGACCAAACGAAAAACCTAATCTTTTAGAAGTTCGAAGGCAAATCACCTTAGGAAATGGCACATGACAAACTGAATGATTTGGTTCCACTTAGTCACCCAAATTTATGTACCCCTTTAACACGCAAATATACTTTAGCTAGTAAACTTTGAAACAACTTGAGAAGTCTTTAGACTTGATAATTCGTACCAAATCTCATTTTGACTTGACACGATATTCTTCGATTGAGGCAGAATTTCACTAGGTGACTAGCGACAATTATATTATTGTTGCATCAAAATTCTCCGTTAAAGCGTAGTTCTAATTAATTAGGTGTATTCGACAACCAATTCTACTAAGCAAGGCTTCACCATTTAATATTCAGTAGCAAAGGCCTTGTATATCTCTTTTTCTTTTTCTTTCAAAGGTGTTGAAAAAGCATCCAAATTAGACTATTGTGAACTACTTTCAAGTCCTAAAAGTGGGCGTTGTGTGGACATTTGACTAGTGCGATTATCTTTAATCACAATTTGCACTTAAAATAATGGCTCCATGATGCTAAACATATATAGATCTCTTGCTTTTACGTCATTATAGACTATGACATGTATATTATCGGCTTATAGCTTTAATTAGTTTAGGCTACAAATTGGACTAAATCAAAGCTTCGTCTAGGTCGAGAGTGTTTGTTAATCTATTAAAGTAGTTATTCTTTGAAATGAAAATAGCTAGTAGTTGTTGACAACAGAAAAAAGTAAGCTACCAAATAAATGATTTGACATTTTCGTATACAAATTCTGCCTAAAAGAGTTGGAAAAAAGTACTATATAGTATTAGAACACTTGACTTGTACTTAATGAAACCTAAAATTGGTCCAAGTTTTTAGTCTATAAGATGCCGCGTTGAAGTCAAACTTTGGGTATTTCTAGAAAACACAAACACACAATGAAGAAAAGGAGAAGGAAGAGGGAAAAAATCTAAAACGCCACACAAGAATAATTTGACATATATATTTTTTATAGAATTCAACTAATATATATATATATATATAAATTAAAATTTAATTACATATAGGGTGTGATCATTGGCATGGGAGAATATATTTTCCGAATTTTTTTGGTATTTAATCCATCAAAGTTTTTTTTATACCATGTTAAACAAAGGATCTTCGATATAACTCAACTCAAAAGTTAGCCCAAGAAGTAAGGATTACCCAAGTGAAGACGAAATTACGATTTATAGAACATGGTGCTCGACAAAAAATATGAAGAAAAAAATTGAAATGAAAATTGATCCACGTTCCTCTAGATAAATAGCTCAATATTCAACCAAGTGCACCATTCAAATATTTTGGAACATGATTGCCATAAACATATAATATTATATTAATTCTAAAAAATATTTACATAACATATTTAATTTTGCAAAAAAATCATACTCATAATTTACACATGACTCCGCCCCTATCCAAGCCACATAAATCGACCAATCATCCCCTTTTACCATGAAATGGTAATTAGTTGCAAGAAACAGAAAACAAGTGACATGTCACAGCAGGTAAAACTATATTGATTATGTTAACTTTTTTATATAGTTTGACTATACGGAGTAATTAATGTTTCATCTTTAATTATTATATCTACGTAAGGAAGAAAATGAAAGAAAGATTCATAGAGTGGTCCTGGTGTTGATCAGTTCTATCAGAACCTTATCGTATTATATATGTACCATTTTTTCATATATATGGTTGTTGTCTCTCTGTGAAATATAGAATTGTTAATTCCCGGGGTTGTTGTTGTTAATTGTTTGTTTGGTTTTTCACTCGATGTTCAGAGTTCATATTGAAGTCCCAACAAATCTGAATCGCACACTGCAGGATCCATTGTTAATTGTTATTACCAACCCATATTATTAAAAAAAAAAATCATCTTGCTCTCATACCCTTCCCATGGAATTTTAGTATTTAGCTTGATGTTATGACTACCAAACATTGACATTAAAATTAAAAAAAATGTTTCACCATAACATTGATAACAACTACCACTAGTTATGGATGGATTATAGATACATAAATAAAAATATACAGATAGATAAAGAAATGGAAATGCACTTACGTTTATGAAATGGGTGAAATGAGGATATGACGGTGTATATATTTTTATGTATTTCACTAGTAAATGTAATTATTTTTAATCGATCAGTGTAATTTGCACCAAAAAAGTGGCTGGCTAAACGTGAGAAGAATAATAGCCCAAGAATATATATCATATTGGGCTTTAGTCCTATCCACAATCTTACGTACTGTTAGGCCTCTAGAGCCCAAACCAAAGATTTACGATAATGATTTTGAGATGAGTGATCTTGAACTTTTGATTCTATTTGCTTTATGAATAAAACTTTCGAGTTTAAAAAGTTTTGACTTTTAATCCTAAAAATTTGTGTATTAGGCAATTGACTTTATATATAGAATGCAATTTTTCGATGAAACTTTTTCCGCCCCTAATCATAGTTGGTTGATATAACCTAGAGAGATATTGTGAACCACACTCATTAGTAGAATAATGCATGAAATAAATTTGGTTTATTCAACGTAGCTATTATTCTCTCATAACGTACGTAGTACAAACCGATGGTAAAAGAATAGTAACAATAATGATTCTATTCATGATTTACTTAATTTCGTGAGTTGACACCACCAATTTTCTTCTTCATAATACCTTTAGCCATTTCCAAATTATACTCATGGCATATATAATACTGTGTGAATATTATTACTCATATATTGCAACGTTTATTCCATGTGCATCATAAAAGCTCCATTTATTTTTGTTGGGTTTTATTTGCTCTGATTATTTCGAGTGAATTGGTTGAGGTTATTTCTCTGTATATTTTGTACTCTCATATTTATAGTGGACTGCTCATCTCCTTTGTGGATGTAGGTCGATTGACCGAACCACGTTAAATCTTTGTGTCTTTTGGTATATTTCTCGTTTGTCTTCTTACTCATGGTCTTTCGAGGTTTGCTTTGCTAGCTTCCGCGTTACACCTGCTTATTGTCGGTCCTAACAATTTTCAGAAAGTACAACAAAAAGAATAACTTTTTTCTGGAGAGAAGTATTGAAAATACTTTAAATTTGTGCATTAATTATTACTTTCATTCGAATTATTGACAACCTTAGAAGTACACATTTACTTGATTAATCAAACTTAAATATACTCTGATCTTTCAACATGAATGAAACACCGCTAAATTTTTACCAAGTTCAAAGGGATCTTTTTCTCACTAGAGGTAATGAAAATAATTCTAGAATGAACTCCTACAAGAGTTTGAGATTACTTGGTGTCACGACCCAGACCGTTGTGATTGGCACCACACTAACCCTCCGGTGGGAGAACCATTACTACAACCCGACTAAGCAACTTAAAGAACTAAAAAATTTAAAGATACGAAAACAGGTTTAAATGACGAATGAAATATGGAGTTCCCATAAATTCCGAAGGTTTAACAAAAACAACTAACATAATCATCTCGAAAATTCAACCCCTAGAACCTGGATTATAATCAATAAACAAGGCTTAATTTACCTGGATTATAACAAAAATATCAACCCAAGGACAAACCTAAGATCCTAATGCTCAACTAGTATTTTTCCCACCATTAACTCCAGGCCAAAACCCTTCACCAACGATAATTACCCAAGATTCTAAGTTCTAAGAATCGAAATACGAATTAGGGGAGTAATTATCTTACCTTTAGCGCTAGAATTCGTGGAAACTTGACAAGAAAGTGCCCTGGGTCGTCCCTTAGCTCTTAAGAACGAAGTTTTACAGAAAATAACGTTTTTGGGGTTTTCCCTTGATTTAAGTCGCGACTGTCCCGCCACAGCGGCCCCGCCCTGGCGGCTTGCACGGAGACAGAAACTCGAAATTTGAGTTCCAAGCTCCCATTTCGCAACACACCTTCAAACCTTGACGTTCTAAAACTACCCCTTCACGCCAAGAACAGTTTCGGGAGTTCTACTCGCCCGAATTCGATTCTGTAAAGCCGTACAGGCTCCTTAACGTCTTGGCTACCCACTCACGTGATCAAACTCATAATTAAATTTCCCATCTATTTCCAGATTGCCCTAGACCTCACTTGATTCAGATTTCGTCCAAGTCTGGCCTAGGCTAGAAATTTCCAAGTTACTACTCAGAAGTTTTCTGGCCCAAATTCCTTCTCCATTTGGCTTTCCATAACGACGAGAGCAGGTCGTTACACTCGCTATGTCATGTGGTAGATCAGAGGTGTATCTAAAGTTTAGTTAGTCAAGTAAAGGGTATTTTTAAGGCTATCAATAGTTCGGAAATGAAACTATTAATTGCGTCAAGTTCAAAGATATTTTCAATACTTTTCTATTTTCTTTGTCATCATTTATATAATAAACTTTCATTAGTTCATCAGAAAAAGAAAATACATTTCTATAATTAAAAATAATTTGATTTAAAATTTATGTTTTATTCTTAATAAAATGACTCTTATAACCACATAACTATCTAATAATTATATATATTATTTTTTTGCTATGTCAAATCAAACGATAACACATTTATTAAAACAAGTGAAACCAACATGTGTAATGGGGTCCCTGCATAGGTGTTATTTGTCGTAGCCACCCAACCCCGATCGTCTTAACTTATAAATGCACCCTTTCAAGACAGCTTTTCAAAACAACCAAAATAAATTAAAATAAAAAATCTGTATTGCATCCATTTCTTTTTATCGTATAAGACTTTAGAAATGTCCAATTTAATCAAAATATAGATAAGAAAGAGGCTCTTTTTCTAAACAATAATTGATTTTTAACTATTGTATGTACCTTCTTTAAGAAACAAGCACATAAAAGTTAGCCACTTTTACATCTTTTATTTCTTATCACTTCTTTGTTTGGTAGTTATTCATATGCTGTCTCTGCCCCCCTTTAATTTCCACAGAGTTTTTTCCTCTTCGAGCCTCATTATTTATTTGTATCAATAATTTTTCTTCCAGATGATTGCTGAGTTTAGTGGCGGAGTCAGAATTTATGTTTTAAAGTAAATTTTTAACGTTCTTTACAATTATGTTATCTTTTATTATTATTTCAAGAAAATTCAAAAAATATATATATAGAACTATTTTATTTATTTGTATAATATAATTTTTAGGCAAAGGAGTCAATTGAAACCTATTAAAATGGGTTGTGGTGCAGTAGTAATGAGATTTCTCCACCTTTAACTAGAGATCTTGGATTTGAGCTTTGTGTACAGAGAAATTGTTGAAAGCACCACCTCTAAATAAGCCCTATAATGTGTGATCTTGAATTTAATCGAAACTCTAGTGCAGATTCTAGAAAAACGAGGATAAAAAAAACATCTGTCAACTTAGCTACACCCATGGATGAGTCATGTGCCGCTCATCTTATCACAAACTGAGGGCTAAAGATTATTTAATGAGATAAGCAGCTTTTTATATCCTTGCAAAATCTATAGAACAAAAATATAAAAACTAATGTGTAACAAATCAATTTTAAAAGATTACATTGTTTCAAAAGGTTATTTATCATATTTGACGACATTCAGTTAACAAGAAACTAGTGGACAAATATTTACGTGCTCTTGAAATACTCAATTTATTTAAAACTTTAGTTGGCCGCTGAACTAATTTGGTTCTCGTTGGATGGTTCATTAATGGGATATAATACAGTCCTAAAATATAAGAATTCACTAAAGAAGATAAAATTTTGGAAAAAAGGGCTTGAATTTGTCTTACAGTTGTTGTTACATACTCATATTTTGGAGGAGTCCTATTATTTCTTCCACCTTTTCTAAACGAATGTAATAAATACGCTTTTAAGTTGATATAATTAAAATTTTAAATTATCATGACTTAAACTCGAAATATTAGATAGTGAGAACATTAAAGTTTAAATTCCCGCGATTCAAACTTGAAATGTTAGATAGTGATAAAATTAGAACTTTTCAATGAAACTTTGATGAATTTGTTGCTTTCATTTCATAACCTATATCTTAATTATATATTTAATAATACTATATTTTGTTTAATTTACAAATGGTAAGATGTACACATTTAACTTCTAATTTACAATGATAGAGAAATTGGTTCTAAATTTTTGATATATCCTCAGCTTAAGTAACTTATGACCAAGTAATATCAAAACAATATATCGACACAAAACAGACCTAATAAATATTAATGAAATATTGCACAATATCAGAAAAAGATATAATAATAACATCAAAATAACGTGATAACTAACGCACAAAAAAAAAAAAAAAAACATATACCTGCAAAACTAAAAAAACAAGAAACTACATATCTCTAATAAACTAAAAATATCTCATATCTTATCTAATCACCAAATATCTCATTATCTTATCCAATCACCTTGACTAATGGTATTATTTAACAAAAACTAGCTAAAGAATTTCTTTTTGACAAGAATTGACACCTATCAACAATAACAATGTAGTCTATTTATATACTCTCTGTCCCAATTTATTAAGCCGATCCTAAAAAGAATAACCATAAATTTATTCTTAATGAAATGATTTATAATCACATAAATTTCTATCTTTAGAATATGAATGTAAATTATTATTTACATCACTTATGATGGACCATAATCATCACATCAAACCCAATATGGGGCCACTGCCACTGAGGGCAAGAGGAAAATGTGTGTGGAAGCCACCAAAGGAGCATCACTCTCTCTGTTACCACTTTGAGAGAGAGACACACACACACCTCTCTCTGCTTCAATCTTCACAAAAATGGCTGTCACAATTTCATTATCCCATTTTACCCTTCCTACATTCCTCTATTTTCTTCTTTTATCCACTTCCCACTTACCCATTTTCGCCATTAACATCACCAATCTATTATCTTCTTATCCTGAAATCTCCGACTTCGCTAATCTCCTCGCCACTACTTCTGTCGCCGCCGATCTAACCCAACGCTCTTCTCTTACTCTCCTTGTTGTCCCCAACACCTTCCTCCGGTCATCCGATCTCTTGAACAACCGCTCTCCGCCCTCCTCTTCCTCCTCCTCCTCTAATCTCGGTGATGTCCTCCGTTACCATGTTCTTCTTGAGTACTTTTCGTGGTCGGACCTTCGACTTATACCACCCACCGGAAAACTCGTCACCACTCTGTTTCAGACCACCGGTCGTGCCCCTAATAATTTTGGGTCTGTCAACATTACCCGTAATGTTAATTCGAATTCCGTTACAGTTCATTCACCCACATCGAATGCTACGATTTTGGGGCTTTTGAAAACCCTTCCTTATAATATCTCTGTTTTTAAGGTCGATTCCCTTTTGGTTCCAAATGGGTTTGATCTTATGGCTTCTGAAACTCGACCCCCTTTAGGTCTCAATATTACGAAGACGCTGATTGATGCTCACAATTTCAATGTTGCAGCTTCAATGCTTACTGCTTCTGGGGTTGAAGAAGAATTCGAGAGAGATGAAGGGGGTGCTGGATTAACGCTTTTTGTGCCAACAGATGAAGCATTTTCCGATATGTCATCGTCGATGAAATTTCAAACCTTGCCGGCGGAGAAAAAAGCTGTTGTGTTAAGGTTCCATGTTTTGCATTCGTATTACCCTTTAGGTTCATTAGAATCTATTGTTAATCCAGTTCAACCAACATTAGCTACAGAGCAAAATGGTGCAGGGAGTTTTACACTAAACATTTCTAGAGTTAATGGGTCTGTCGGAATTAGCACCGGGATTGTTCAAGCGTCGGTTACTCAAACGGTGTTTGATCAGAATCCGGTAGCGATATTTGGGGTATCGAAAGTATTGTTGCCTCAAGAGTTCTTTGGGAAGAACCCAATTGGTAGTGGTAGTAGTGGTGGAGGAGAATCTGTGGTAGCTTCACCGCCGGAGATATTTCTTTCGCCGGTGAATTCGCCGGAAATATTCAGCCCACCAAGCCATTTATCTTCGCCGCCGATTTTAGGGAAAGAAGTATCATCGGCGGCGAACAGAAAAAAAGGAATCTTTTTATGGTGCATAGGGTTCTTCTACCTACTAGCCATTAATTAATTCCTGAAATTATTATTTTTTTATTTTTTTCTGCTGCTATTATTTCACCCTTTTTTACACGGCAAATTTAAATTCTGTATCTGTGGAATTGGTTAGGCAGTACCAATTTTATTTTATTTTTGATTTTTCTAGATTATCCAATTCTGCTCTTGTAATTTGTAAAGCTCCAATTTTAATTTTTTTCACTACATTGAATCGATGAGTTTATTTATAATTTATGTAAAGATGGATTTTTTTCGATTTATTTTTCATTAAATTTTATTTATAGTGCCACTGATTGCAGAAAAAAAGTGGACATCTTTGCACTTTGCAGATATGTGTAAATGTGTCATCAAGCACCAGAGGTGAATCTATATATTTTCTGTTATGAACTTAGAGTGCATATGATTAAATATCAGGTAATTCTGTACATCAAATCCAGGATAGATTAGAAGAATGACCTAGTATATTTTTGTCGGGCTAGAGATAAATATATTATTCCACTTTCTTACTGATTTATACGAAAAGCTGAATGTTACATAGTACTAGATTTTTGGTTATATACTTTAGTAAATCAGAAAATGTAGAAAGTGAAAAAGAAAATCTATTTGCAAGTGTTGGAATGTAGTTAGATTGTGGAAGGAGCTCTTTGTAGAAATGTACTTGGATGTGTTTCACTTGATCTCAGCAATGTAGTACCCAACAGAGGTTACTAAAAGAAGCCATTAATTACCCAACATGTGTCATTTGGTACGTTGATTATGTGCATGTCAAACATATAAACCAACAAAAAGGTGTAACAGAAAGATATATAATCAATAGGTCCGAGTTGGACATCCAATTACTTCGATTTAAATTATCTAGAGAATTTTATGCCTAGCATATATCTTTCAATTCACGAGGTGAATAGAGTTCTAATAGGGATATGTAAAAAAACAGGCTTGATTATATGTATTTCTAATTCTAAATGGAATATAACAATGTGGTGATTAAACATAGTATCTATTTTGAATAGGCTCGAATGACCCCTTCTCATGAATTATGAGAATGTATATGGCCCTATTCCGGCCTCGACCAGTATGGAATTAACTTATAATTATGAAATCGACTCAATCATCATATTATAAATTCATAAACCTAGTCTATTCCTATTTAGTTCTTTGATTCCGGTTAGTAAGACTTTGAACAATAATGGTATAGTTGTAGGTTACGTTTTTAGAGGTGAAAGTTGAACTAAAATATTCTTTGGTACGAGCTTTGAGTACATAGTCATTTTTCTTAGGGACTATTTTTTGTTCAATATCATCTCTGTTGGGGGTTGTTTTTTGCTCAATATGAGATTTAGACCTGAATTCAAATTTAATCGTCCTGATTTGGGAAAAAAAAAAAAGGTTATATATGTGCTTGTAGATTCTTGTCCTTACATATTTTAAAGGGTCATTGTTAGGTTTGATCTGGACATTAGCGCCCTTGTGTGTTGGCTCTTTCATCCTTTTCCGGGAGCTGGATGTGTTTATGAACTATTGGACAATCTTTTTTATATGGCATGGAATTTTTTAAAAATATAAATCACCCTGTGGACTTTTATTAATAATATTTTTTCGAAAATGACAAATTAAAAGGGCCAAATTTTACCTTACTAATCTAAGTGAGGGAGGGACAGACCCCTCCAATTAAAAAGTATACAAAAAATTAAGAATTAAAAGCTTCATAAGTGTGATCCCACTAGTGGTCTAAGGAGGGTTGGTGTATAAAAATCTTATCTTTATTTTTATAGGGATAGAAAGCTTATTTATATTAAATCTTAGTTCAGAAATAATAATAATTCAAAATATGTTTGAAAAATACAAAGATAAAGAAGTTATGGTGAAAATATTAAAAATATGTTCAGCGTAAATAGTAAAGATAACAAAGTGTCTGAAATAACAATAGTACTTAAATTGAAGAGGGAGCAGATAAGGTGGTTCTAAACTAGAGCCATACTCTCCACTAGAAAAGAGAGAAATCGTTCCGCTATTTACTAATCTTTCTCAATTTATGTGCATTTCTATTTTTGGTCATGCCTTGATGAGCTAAAATTGTGTCATGTCATGTTTAATCACTCTCCCCCAATTATACCTCCTTAGGCCTATCATTGGCAACCTCTAGCAGCTAGATCCCTTCTCTTCACATGTCTAAATCATCTCAAACTTGTTTTTCGCACCTTGTTCACAATGGAGGTCAACTTGCCTCATATATCTTCATTCTTAATCTTGTCTCCTCTATTATGTTCTAGTGTTCTCATTTGCTACTTTCATTTTCTAGATACGTGAGTTTTTGACTAGCCAACAGTAATCTTCCCTATACAACGTAATAGATCTAACAATCACTCTATACGAAATAAGGTAGCACATTTTATCTCATGGGACAACACGAAATTAGATTTTCAACAAACTCCTTCTCTTGAAAATGATATTGATCCTCACTTCCACGTCCACCTCAGTATTAGTAATTTACTCTTGGAGAATATTATAAATTGAAATACTAGTGTAATTATTAAAAAAAAAAAAATTAAACTTAAGAAGGAAGTTTGAGTAATTAATAGTATACCCAAAATTCTTTTTATAATGAATAGAATCTAAAATGAGAAAAGACGCTATTATTGAATTCTGGAACTCTTTAATTCACTGTCTGGGCCATGTTCTACTAAATCCAATATGGGCTTCTGTTAATTTCATTCTTGGGCTCTTAAAGTTGAGACCGAGAGAAAATTTAGATGAGAGCCACTTTTTCTCATATTTAAAAAAAAAATACACAACCAAGGACTTAAAACTCCTTGACAATGACTATTTTTCAATTTCTTAGGCTGAAAACTAGCTGTTTTTTCAAGCTGATAATTGTTGTCTTTTTGTTTATGACGTAGTGTGATCCTATCTTCGACTATTTCATCGCATACCTATACCAATTATCACATCGAAGATTTTCCTAAAACTATATACTAGAGTACATATTTTTTTCATGACTAAGAACTGTTGAGTGTATACTTTAGGGACTATTTGTTAGTCTTCTCACCATAAGCATCCACAAATCTTCGACACTTTCATGTCTAATCTACTAGGTAGTCCTGATTTAACCTAGGAGTAATATGTTGTAACAAGGGAACAGGTCCTTTATGTACTACCTTTCTGTTTGCCTCAAATAGGTTGTAATATTCCTAGTCCTAGACCTAGCTCCATTACACTTAAATTGGCAAAAATGTAACATCTTTTGATTCTCTATTGTTATTTGTTTGAAGTTTGACATGCATGTCTCTTCAACACCCTATCCCACTTGTAGTTTATTGCACCAAATTACAACACAATAACATATCTAGTGAAATTTCACATGTGGAATCTGAGGAAGGTAAAGTATCCAGATTTTATCACTTTCTCGTGAAAGTAGATATGTTGTTATCCAAAATATCTTCGACGTACAACAAATGCAATACAAGGAAGAAGAAATCAGTGGAAATCCTACAAGAAAGGACCAAGAACAACAAAATACTGCAATGTGCCTATGTTTCCCCTCCCTCCCCCAATCAAAAAAGAAGTGTGAAAATGCAAAATAAAGAAGATATAATTTTCCGGAAATTATATATATTTACGTTCCAAACACATAAAGAAAAAGAAAATTAATTTAGACTATACAAAATTTCCAAGATAATGATTTCTATTATAAAATATCACATGTATATCAATGACGTGCTATTTATTCAATTTGTTACCACTTTGTGGGCTATTTTGTTTCACGTAAAATTACTTGCAAATCTTGTTCGATTTGAGTTTTCTAGTTTAAGCATGTTGGTGGTATAGGTACTAACTAATTCATACTGCATCTAGCGTCTACTTGATAATTCATCTTAGCTGTTGTCGTATTATATTGAAGTAATATTCTTGGTAACAAGTTCAATGTATTTCCTACTTTGAATTACAGGCTATTAGAGAATAGCGAGCGCGTTGCTTGTTACCAAAAGAAAAGTTCACCGCATATTAACTTCTTATTTATGAACAATATAATAGTTATTATATATATTTTATTACAAAGAAGGAAAGGAAAAAAATTAAGTGTTTGTCACATTCTCATCTAGAACATATGACATATGTGACCGGTGTTTTAAAATTCTTTTTGACTATAGTTTCTCTTCTTTTGTTTATTTATATTCAATCAAACAACTGTGTTTTGGGTGCATAAAAAGTAAAGAATTCAATGTTAATTGTCAATTTATTGAACTTTGAATTGTACACTATATGATATATATACAAACAAACCTTCAGAAAGAGATACTTAATAGTCGAGGGAGAAACTTAGATTATTACTTTATTATCTATAGACAAAAAGACTTCCGTCGAAGACGTGCAGTTTTAAAATAAATTTTGGTTCCTATCAGAATATATATTATTTAAGTTCTAAATTTCAACCATATATTATTTTTATAATAAAGGTTTCATAGGTTCTTCAATCTACCTAACATCGAATCATTTATATTTAATTAATCAAAATTCACTGTTACTGATGTGCTAACAACACCATTTATGATTAATCATTTACTTGTCCTTCTCAATTAAACCTGTTTAAAGGAGATTCAATAGGTTATATACATATAAATTTAATATGTTTTTAAGTGTAATTTTTCGATGTAAGGTAACTATGGCATATCACGTGCTTGGTACACGAATGTCAATTATTCACCAATTAGTTTATTGCTATCTTCTCACTTGATCTAATCGTCCTAATTTTATTTTTTTAATATTTCATATCTATTTAACATAAAATATTCCAACTCTCTAGCTAAAATCCGATAATGCAAAGGCACATTTTTTATTTTAAAAATGTCAGAATAGGTAACTTTCTGATGTACGTCTGCAACTTCTCATCTTCAAATAAATTAACTTAATTTGACTATAAGAAGAAAAACAAAAGTCTAACTCCTTCTTTCTTTCGAAAATTAATAAAGTACAATGAGATGTTACATCTTATTTCTAGTTTATTTAAAGGGAAATTAGTAGAACATGCAATCTTTTTCAACTTATTCACCATGTGCATAGTGAATCCAAGAACATAAAGAAGGAGAAGTAGATCAACTAATACATTGTTTTTAGTGAAGGTTAAAAGTGAATATAATATTTGACAAAATGAAAATTTGATTTGAGATAAGAATAGAGCTTGACAAATAAAATTACTTGAGTGAGTACTTTTTAAATAATAATTATTAATTTTAATTATTTGTTATCATTTATAGCAATATATATAAATACTATGATAAATTTGTTATGTATTAAAAGTGAATTATGCATGTAATATAAATGTATTATAAGTATTTTAAAATGTGTTATGCTTGTTTGATAAAAAATTGACACAATATATTATAAGTGTATTAATGTGTGTGACAAATATATTATTCATGAATAAAAATTTATATTATATGTCTTTTATAAATTATTCTCTATAATATATATATATTAAAATTGAATTATAAATGTCGAGTGTTTTTTTTTTATAGATGATAAATATTTTCTTAATATATCATATTTATGTAAGTTTCCGCAATATTTAATTTAATTAGAGTTCCCGCTTGAATGGCAAGTACCCATTCGCCTTTTAATAAAAATATAAAGTTTAAATTTTAAAAAAATCATGTTTAATTATTACAATTTTAAATATAAATATCGAACATTAGATAAAAACGATCGGAGAGAGGGAGATAAAAACAAAATGAGTGTAGTTGGCAAAATGGAGATTGAAGAGAAAGGCAGGCAAGTAGTAGTGGTTGAGGTGGATTTGGTGTTGCTGACGGCTATCAATACACCGACTTTTTCTGACTATTATTCCCATTTTCTCATCACTCAAATTAATACTTAACATTTTTTGTTTGCTCACTTCATCTCATATATTATGCCTCTTCTGAAAATAATAATCGAGAAATTAAGATATCTTGGTCATTCGTTAAATAAATAAAAGAAATGGTTTTTTTAAAATTTTAGATTTAAAAATGAAGATTTTTTGTCAAAATATATTATATATACAAGGAGATAATAACTTAATCGATCAAATAGTTTGCTATTATAACTTTTTAGAAAATAGTTGGTCTTTTTTTATTTCTATTCAATGTTTGGTATTTATATTTGAGTCCTGATAGATTTAAATTTGTATAGCATAGGTTCTGAATTCATCAAAGAAAAAACGATCTCTATCTATCTATCATAATTTTTTATGCTCAAACTTTGAATCCGAAATCATTAACTAAAAATATAGAGATTCTTTCTATTCCACCACAACGATCTCGATGGTAAATCTTGTTAAGTGAAATTCTTTGAGTTGTTAAACAAGTTTTGGTTGACTCTATAATAGTAGTTCAACTTCAGCAAGGTATAGATAGATGGGTTGAGCAGCCTTCAATCTCAGCACAAATGAAAAGTCTCACAAATATATAGACTATAGTCTTTGTCTTAATTATTATATTGTTGAACTTTAATTTATTGCTAGTTTATTTTGAGGGAGGGGGTTCATTCAGTTCGTATAAGAAAAGAAATTGGTCTGGGACAAAACGTGAAATAGAGGATTTGACAAATTTTTATGTTTTTTTTTAGCAATGGGTCATATTCAACCAATTGTTTTATTTGAAATGACCAATAATTCACTTACTTTTCAAAATAAAATAAAGTATAAGAAAAGTAGTACTATTTTGTAGTAAAAAAATTAAATTTACTAAACTATGATAAATCGTAAGAAAACATTGGCCAAAATATTATTCATTGTTTGACTCTTAATGACATTTTAAAACATAATTTAGGCAATATTTAAGAGTATATATATATATATTTATTTTTTGTCAGAAGAGAATAATTCAATAGAATATATATTTGTTTGACTATATTGATATTTGTACGTGTGTTTTGCGTGTGTATGTATTGTGACGAAGACTCAAAAAATAAGTGGAGGAAATTGAGGGCATGATAAATCAAGTGGTGCTTCATTATATTATTTTTATAATTAATCAGTTAATTAGATTAAGTCAAGGTTAATAATGATACCAAACATTAATTATTTAAGTACACAAATTTGTTTATAAGCGTCAAGGCTATGAAACTACCATATACTATTATCTTCCTTCTAGAAAAATTAGAAGATCTTCGACAACGGTGTTCGTCCTCTCTATTTGTTCTAATAATTCAAATAAACAAATTCTATACAAGAATAGGAATTGGAATATGCTTCTATTTTCTTGTAGGAAAAAAAATGAAATTTATTCATGTATGATTGTACTATACGAAATTATCAAATTCTTAACCTTACTATATTTTTTATTTACTTATTCACTTATCTTTTAATAATTCGCCTTATATTTTATCAACGTAAACAAAACTTAAGTTTGAAATGAATGAACTGCACGTGTTCAAATAATTCTTCGAAAAATATGTATAGATCTATCCCTCAATTTTTAGCTAAGGTTTAGAATTACTTTCATATTAGAACTCCACTAAGGAGTCGAGTGCAAAAATAAGACTTTAGCTGAAACGAAGGGGTAAGTTCAATTTAGGTCAATAACATCTTCATTGAAGTCGTATAAGTGGAGTTTGAGAAGAGTAAAATGTATATATGCTTTATCCTTATTTCGTGGAGATTTCGTGGAGATAGAGCGACTGTTTCTAAACTAAATATGAAATTTGAGACAATTAGAAGGAGCATCCTTTAATGAAAGGGAAAAGGGAAACAAAAGTGGGTCATCATCAAAGAGATTGTGGAGAAGGTGCGTTAGGAGGGGGTTCTCCACTGGCAGTGTTAAATCATTATATCACTTATTTAATTTATAGTATTATAATGCAAGTGGAAACTTAATTAAGCTTTGTTATTCTTTAATTCGTTAATAAACCTAGGTTCTTCTTCATTACACCATCTTTTTAATTAATTATCTCATCAACTAACCTTATAATAATATTGTACCTTGTCAACATCCATCCTTTTAACTATGTGAAGTGTTTTAGGTTAAAAATTAAATGTATCTTTGCTGTTAAAAAAACTATTTTATCTAGCACTAGTTGACTTTAAATGTGCAAACCTTTATTTTAGATTATTACTAAACTAATAACATTAGAGAAATCACATATCAAGAACAATCGATGACAATACATAGTGCTTTTACTTTAACTTCGTAATTTTGTAGGTGGTACTAATTTCTTCAATCCGAATATCTTAATTTTTTTATCTCAGATAATAATAATATCAATCAAATTATCGAGAATCAACGTAGATTATGATAAGATGTTTGTAATTTTTCTATCTTTAGCCAGAGATATTGGATTCATACATCCGAGAATATTTTATTTTTTAAAATTTATATTTAGTTGGACTCTTATGTAATATTGAACATCAAACGAAAAATATGAATTTTAAAAAAATCACATCGAGACGTACGAATTTGAATATTTATTTTTAAGGAATAATAGCGCTTTGGTCCTTCAATAATTTGGTAAATTATGATTTTAGTTTTTATGATATAGAAATTAGGATTATTTTTTTAATAATTTAAATGTGTGCATTTTGAACAGTTTAAATAGGAAATATGTTTTATTTAGATTACTTTTTATGAATACATTATCCTCAAATATAAAGTAATAATATAAATTTATTAATATAACGCATGGAAATTAATTGACGATACTTCTAATAATTCTGGAAGTCTTTGAATATTTACCATCGAAATATAAAAAAATATACATTTTAAGTAATAAATTATTAAAATTTTCAATTAAATATCACAATAACTAAAATTAGACTTTAACACTAAACAGTGTGACTAAAAATACTATTCAACCTTTTTCTTTTAATGAAAAAGTTGATAAGATAAGGGGAAAAAAGGAATATGAACACAACAAAAAGCAAATAGCATTAATTGATGATTAAGAGCATTTAGTAGGTGCAAACATCATTTTGTTGAAGTCTTATCACAAAGTCAAAGTGTGACCATTTGCTGAGTACTAATCGATGGATAGGTAATTAATGAAAGAAAAAAGAAGATTTAATTAACTTGCATTAAATACAGCTGACTTTTGAATGGCTAAAATTAGATTTAGGACCCACTCAGGATAATCCTGAAAAGGCCATTTAATGTGTATATATCAGTAAAAAAAAAGAAAAGAGTATTACTCTCTTCCCAAATTACGTTGTTATTTTTACATTATTTATCGTTTGTAAATTAAAGATGATTAATTATTATTTTTGAAGTAGTAATTATTTTTGAAAATTAAAAATACCTTAATTATGAGTGATATACTGATATGATTGTTTAAATATCAATAAAGAATAATTTGATTCAAAATCTCTTCGAATTACTATTCTTTTTGTCCCTTTTTACTTGTCCAATTTTGATTTTTTACTTGTCATTTTTGATAAATCAAGATAATACAATATAATTTACCTATTATACCCTCAAATTATTCAGAGAGTTAATATTTTTTTAAAAAGTAGAACCTCTTTAATGAGTAAATTGATTTTGAAATTCTATCAATTAATAGGAATAAAATGATAAACTCACTATGTCAATTATTATTTTTGTGTGCCAAGTAAACAAGTAAATAGGGATAGAGAGAGTATTTTAAATAAACTCAAACTATTTAAATGAAGATTTTATCATAATATCTATTTTAATATTCCTTTTAGGTCTTAGAAAATAATTTAGGATAGGAAGAATTTTTTCAAATGTATTATGAATGACAAGTTAAAATAAGAAATTATTTTTAATATAACAAATAAATAATATTAATAAAAAGAATAATTTTTTCATTCACTATTATTTATAAAAGAAAATCACGATAAATATTTTAAAAATAGATGGAGTAATATATTTAGTCAACTCCACCTAATACACTAAGCCGACAATAAATGTTTTACTACTTGTAGCCTTTGCCTTTTGCATTTGCATTTGCAACCACCCCACCTTTCAAAAATAAATATAGAAATCGTCTTTATTTCTTTCAAAAATTCAAAATTCAAAATAATCACAATTGTTATAACTTGTATATATAGTTCACTTATTATTCATTTTTAGTTTTCAGGTTTGATGATGATATAAAGAGCTTAATAAGAAAATATAATTAGTGAAAATTTGTATAATGAATCTTAACTTATTCGAAATTAAGTCATAACTTTTTTTTTGGTTATTATAAGAATTTCCGATATCAGAATATTGGACCAATTCTTTGAAATGGTAAGGTGCTCGTCAAGTGAGCTAGCTAGTTGTCAACACACGTTTATCTTTTTAACCTTCTATAATCTAAAACGATTTTTTATAATTCATTTACCTCTATTGATTTAATTCATCTGTCATGATAAAAAATACGATGAAATCCAAGTAATGACTCATTAAGAATTTTAAAAACTCTCAATTTTCAATTATTAATATTTAATTATACTTTATATTTTAAGTTTTTGATTTGATAAAATTATTATCGTGTTATCATTTATAATATTTTTTATATAAAGATCTTTTTTGAAATCATATATTGGCTTATTAACATGAGAATAAAAAGCTATTTTTTAAAAATAATAATAATATTACTACTATATAGAAGAGGCTAGGGAAGCAGCTGTTCGTCAACATTCTTGCTTCCCTAGCCAGGGGCAAAATGGACATTTTCTAAATATTTTCTTAATATCATTCTTGAAATATGTTGTACTTGACTTTTTTATAACTGCACTTTCCTAATATAGGACATAAAAGCCCTTCTAACATTTCCCTTTCTCATCCCCAATTTTCCAAGCAGGTGGACCATTCTTTTTCTTCCTTTTTCACTCTATTTGTTACTAATAGTTGTAATACATATGGGTCCCACTTTAAAACACGAATTACTTTATTGTTACTGCAAAAAAAAATTTAGTTTAGAGTGAAAAAATAATGAATATTGGAAAATTATGTCTTTTTAAAAAATTTATATAAATAATACTATAAATCATAATAATTAACAACTTAAATATTAAAAAGTTATTAAAAAAAATTGATTGACTCTGGAAATTCTATTGATACCACATAAAATGAGTTAAATGATAAATATATATTGTTTGAAAATGACGTAAAAAATATTATAAATCACAATAGATAACAATTTAAAAAAAAATTAAAATACATAAAAAAAATTAACTGACTCTAAAAAAATTCTATCAATACCGCATAAATTGGGACATGAAAATAACGTTAAAAAGATACTATAATAATTTACAATTTAATATATGTAAAAGACATATAAAAAGGTAGTTAATTTTAAAATTCTACATATGCCACGTAAATTGGAAGAAAGAAAGTATAATATATTACTTTTAAAATTATGTAAAAAAGTAATAACAACTTAAAATATTTTTAAAATCATACAAAAATTTGGATAACTTCTCAAGTTTCATGATATCACATAAATTGAAATGAATAATTAATATATATTGGGCCCCTTGCTGACACGGGTCCTGTATCTAGTATAAATATAAGAAGGTAGAGGGAGAAACCTTCAATAAGTGGCAAAAGCGGGTTGCCACGTGGCAAGACCAAATGGTTTCATCAAACAGTAATACTCAAAGATCTAACGCTGATCATGGGCACATTTTCCCAGACACATTTACTGGGCTGTGATCTTTGACTTTTAAGAGTGCGTTGCATCACTCACCTCACTCGCTCTTCTAGCACGTGAACACCACGAACCCATCCACCTAACTACTTTTATTTAATTCCTTTTTTATTATTATTTATTTTAATTTTGGGATTTGAATTAATCAGTTTAAATACCATTCTTGTAATATTTTCAAAAAAGCTTCTTGATCTAAGAATGTGTAGGCGGGGAGGAAAAGAATCAAGATTATTTTCAGAAACGGGTTATTATTGTATTCTCTCAGATTTTTTTCATGTTCGTTTGAAATATATTTTCATGTTGATTATACCTCTCACTTTTGCCCTCATATTTTCACTCCATATCCTTACACGCTCACAGAT
This sequence comes from Solanum etuberosum, assembly GCA_029582245.1. NCBI lineage: Eukaryota > Viridiplantae > Streptophyta > Magnoliopsida > Solanales > Solanaceae > Solanum > Solanum etuberosum. The sequence continues at coordinate 90,175 of JAJONR010031857.1, forward strand.
TCACCCCCACATCTCAAGGTGTAAATGTATAAGTGAAATATGCAAATAATAAAGAATATGTAGGTAGATTTTAATCTGTATCGTGAAATACATTTATGAATTTGTAATAATAACCATTGGTTAAGATTATAATAAAACATTTATATTTGACTATTCCAAAACGAAATAATATGCAATCAAAGATCCGCAACCTATACAATTTGGAAAAATATTATATGGTCCCCTTTGCTATGGCCTTTTTTGGTGTTGGGTCAAATTTACACTTTAGTTCAATTAATAAGGTTAAAAATGAAAAGCAACAGTAATAGTACTACTTGCCCAAATATTGATAAGGAAAACTGTAGTAAATGGGAAATTATCATAGGAATAATAAAAATCACTTACGAAAGAATAGATTTAAATGTAGTGAGAAGAGTGCGAATGCATCTGAATTAGTGTGCGTCCGTTTTTGCTTGGATTCGAAAGCTAACTTGTTTTTGCTTAAGCTCATTCAGACGGACTCTAACATGACTTCTTTCCTTCTACATAATAAGAATAGATCTCAATACTATCTTTCTTGAAGTTATTGTTTTAATATGATTTTATTTTTGAAGAAGAATCTACTAAATGAATCAACAAAGCATTGTCTAGTCAATATCCCTTAATTCAAAATCTCTTTTTAACAAAAAAAAAGAAAAGAATACGTAGTTGAATTTTCTAGTCTTAGCCGACGAAAACTGTTCATAGTAATAAGTTTGAGGTTTAATTTGACAATAAAGTGATTTATTAATTAATTGACTTTGAAATTATACCAAAATGTGTTTGTATGACAAAAATATCGCCACTTTACATAAAGAAAATCAAACGTTTAGCTAAAAGCCAAAGGAGTGAGTAGAAATAGATCTAAGATTTAAACATAGTGACTACACCACTCAAATGTAAATATACATAGTGTAATTAAACTACTATCCTTTTAATTTTAATTCACATGTTTTATTTTTCTTTTCAATTTCTTCAAATAACATAATTTCAATATAACTTTAATTAACAGTACAAAACATAATATTAATAAATATTTTTAATACTCATATTATATACATTATACTTTGAACACTTCTCGTTATGTCTAAGTTCAAGTAATGTTATACTGTCTTCATTTAAATTTTTTCTTTTTTACAAAAAATATCTCTTTGATTTTAATTTTTCACTTGTTTAAAATTATTAAATTAAAAAATATTTTATTATATTTTATGTATTTTTAATTTAAGTTCATATATTAATTTTTATTATTATTAATACTTAATTAAGTAAGACACGTAAATTAAAATAGATAGGAGAGTGACTAGCGAGTAACGTGGTACACGAAGTAGTACTGAAATTGGGTGTAGTGGAATAAGGTGACGTTTGGGTCTAAGGTCTAGAGTTTTAACGTCAACGCCTCACACACACTAAAAGCCGAAAGTAATTTGAAAAAAATGACATTTTAATTATTTAGAATAACCAAACAAATGACCAAACTCCAAAAGTTGTTACTCTCTTTACTTTTATTACTTACTTCTTATATTTCAAACAAACAGCCCCCGACACCCAAAAGTCAACGCCCCGCTCTCTCTTCTTCACCTCTTTTTCTTCTCATTTCTTCCATTTTTCTCTCCACTCTGCAATGAATCTTTAAGCTTTTTTAAGCTTCCCCTTTTAATTATTTCGATTTTCTGAGTTTTTTTTTTTAATTTTTTTTGTTTCCATGGGAAACGGTGTAGGAAAGCTTAGTGTTTGTTTCACTAGCGGCGGCGCCGTGGAGGGTCGTCGCCGGAAAGATTTCCCTCTCATGATTTCTGACCCACTTGAAGATTTGGGTCATTCTTTTTGTTATGTTCGACCTGATCAGACCCGGATTTCATCTTCCAAAGTTCACTCAGAGGAGACCACAACTTTCCGGTCAATCTCCGGTGCCTCTGTTAGCGCCAACACTTCTACGCCGCTCTCCACAGCGTTTGTCGATCTGTATTCTTACAATAGTATTGATCGGTCTTCGGCTTTTGAGGGTTCTACTTCTTTTGCTTCAATACCCCTTCAACCTATTCCCAGAAACTCTTCAATTCACTCCGGCCCGCTTTTCACTTCGGGCCTTGTTCCGGCTTCGGGAGCGATGGAACGTGGGTTCATGTCCGGCCCGATTGAGAGGGGATTTCAATCGGGCCCGCTTGATCGTGGTCTTTATTCGGGCCCTCTTGATAGGGGCTGTTCTGATCAGTTTCAGAGAAGCTATTCACATGGTTTTGCTCTTCGATCCAGATCTAGAAAAGGGTCATTTTTTCGGGTCATTCAAAGAGCTATATCAAAGACCTTATCAAGAGGTCAAAATTCAATTGTTGCACCGATTAAAGGGTCAATTTCAGTAAAAGAAAGTGATTGGGTTGTGGGTGCTGAAAAGCAGAACGAATTGACTATTAGCAGTGTGAATTTCAGCAGTGAGTGTAGCTTGGATGATGATGACACTTTAGATAATCAGAATCTTCAGTGGGCTCAAGGGAAAGCCGGTGAAGATCGTGTTCATGTCGTAGTTTCTGAGGAACATGGTTGGGTTTTTGTCGGGATTTATGATGGATTCAATGGTCCTGATGCACCTGATTTTTTGGTATCAAATTTGTACCCTGCTGTTCACAAAGAGCTCAAAGGATTGTTATGGGATGACAAATTAGATAATAATTCCTCTGTTACGATCCCATCTCCGAGTTTGGCAGTGGAGGAATCTAATCAGACTATTGATGATGAATTCTCAAGGGATAGGCCTATTGATAGTTGTTCAAGATGTGTTGAGCAAGAGAATTATCCTTCAGCAAGGGAGGATCTTTCTTCCGATTCGCGGTTAAAGAAAAAGAGGGGGAAGGGTTCAAAGAACAGGTACAGAGGAGTATCAAAGAAATGGGAAGAGAATCAGAGGCGATGGCGATGCGAATGGGACAGGGAAAGATTAGAACTTGACAGGAGATTGAAGGAACAGCTGAATGGAAATGGTTCAAATGGATCAGGATCAGTCAATCATGCAGATGTATTGAAAGCTCTTTCTCAAGCATTGAAGAAAACAGAGGAGGCATATTTGGATCTAGCTGATAGGATGAATATGGAGAATCCTGAATTGGCTTTGATGGGTTCTTGTGTTCTTGTTATGTTAATGAAAGGAGAAGATGTTTATGTGATGAATGTAGGCGATAGTCGAGCCGTGTTAGCTCAAAAGAAGGAGCCTAATCTATGGAGTCAAGATTTGGAAAGGATCAATGAAGAAACATTGAAAGATCTTGAACTTTTCGATGGCGATGAGTCAGATTGTGTATCTAATTTAACTGCTTTCCAGCTTAGTATAGATCATAGCACCTCTGTGGAAGAGGTATGACAATCTAGTTTCTGATTTTAGATATCTTTTAGGCTAATAAATATTTTTTTATTCGATCGGTTAAATTGATTTGTTGTGTTCTTGTTGTGTTATAGGAAGTTCAAAGAATAAAAAGTGAACATCCAGATGATCCATGTGCCCTGATGAATGACCGTGTTAAAGGTTCATTGAAGGTTACTAGGGCTTTTGGTGCTGGTTTCCTCAAACAGGTACTGTTGGAATATTTGCTTTTCTAGCTTGTTAACAAGTCAACCCTTGAGAATATTGTAGGAAAATAAAACAAGTCCTTTTGATTCCCTTTGTGCTTGTGAAAGAATTCTTGCTTTATTCATTGTTATATATCTTGTTGAGAACAAAGTTTAAGCCTTTTTTCATTAACCTTTTCAACACATGGCAAAACCTACCTTTCTCTCTAAGTTGAAAGGCATATTCGACCCGAATACTACTTGTGCTGTTCCTGTGATCAACATTTTGCATTTAACAATTCTTGCAAAAGGTTAATTTGGCATCTAAAATTTCAATGCTCTTTACTTTTAAGGATCTTGTGAAAGTTTACTTTCAAATATGATGGCACCCCTTATTAGTATTAATACTGTTTCAAGAACCTAAAATGTACGAAAGACTAGCCGTCTTATAGTTTGTCAAACACCATTTCCATGTTAAAGCGATGGCTAAATGAAGCGTGGAATTGCTGAATCAATAACTAATATGCTCTGTTTTTGATACCTTGTCTTTCTTTTCTCTACTTAAAAATGCTCGAATGGATAATTAACTTTCATTTCTTCGCTCTCCTGCAGCCTAAATGGAACAATGCACTTCTTGAGATGTTCAGAATCGACTATATTGGAACTTCCCCCTACATCAGTTGTCTTCCATCTCTCTATCATCACAGGTTAGGGCCAAGAGACAGGTTTTTGATACTGTCATCCGATGGGCTCTATCAGTACTTCACAAACGAAGAAGCTGTATTAGAAGTCGAACATTTCATCTCATGGTCACCAGAAGGAGATCCAGCACAACATCTCATCGAGACAGTATTGTTTCGCGCTGCAAAAAAAGCTGGTAAGTACTTTGTACTTGTGCAAAATGCTTGAATTGGTTTCTAGGGGTGGAAAAAGATGTAATTTTTAGGTGAACTGATCTGAAATCTTTAATTATGTTTTATTTTCAGGTATGGAGTTTCATGAGTTGCTTGAAATACCACAAGGGGATCGACGTCGATACCATGATGATGTTTCAATAATTGTTATTTCTTTGGAGGGAAGAATATGGAGATCAAGTGCATAAGTAGGGAAAAAAATTTAAAGAGTTATAGATCTATTCAAAAAAATGAAAATCAAACATCCAATTTTTGTTCTTTCCTGAATCACCATTTTGTAAATAGCAACTAAGCCCTGGAACCAGTGTTACTTAGTTGTAAAATGTACTGTGGGTGATGGATGGGATTGTAAAGGTGTTAGATCAACTCCTTTATCAGTTTATAAGCTGTCATATTAAGTGTAATTTTCTTTAATAAATGACATCTCTAAGAAGAAACTCTGTTCCAACAAAAACTTATTGTAGCAGCATGTATATCAAACTTCTGTGTGTTATTTCATTTGCCACAACTCATGAACGTGCTCTAAACTTCTTGCTCGACTCCCAATCAAATGCCGAGGTAGAGTTAGGGGAGCGTATGTGCTTCATTCGCCGGAAGATTACATTGTATATCGTATAGTAAATGTTGAACACTCGACTTCTACTTTTTTATGTTTTGAGTCTCTTACTGAAAATTCAGACTCAATTTCTATTTTTGTGTCATGAATCCTTAATAAAAATTCTAGCTCTGCACTGAATCGGATGAAACAAGGTTCAATGTCTTTTGATTAAAAAAGAGGAGGAGGATTTGAAGTCTTTTTCTAATGCTTAGTTGATCCAACTTTTTGACAAATATGGCGTGTTGTATGTGAACTAAATTCTGTTCAAACATATATTTTTGGTAAAAGTATTATTTCTTCTTCTTTCATTTTAATTTATAAAATGACTTGGTGCAATTAAGTCAGCAGCTAAAGTAAGTCAAATCACTTAATTCTTCTTACTCTTAACGGACGCGGCATGCAATCAATTTCTTATCTGCTTTTTTGTTCCCATGTTTTCGTCTTTATGATTTTTTTTCTCTCATTCTTACGTGTATCAAACTATTTGTTCCTAATATTTAACGTTGCTACGTAAGTATATCCTTTTTTTTTTTTTGATAAATAAATAGTTCATTTTGCACCTAGTTTGACTATTTTACTCAATACCTGCTGTTTATCACTAACAATTTTTGGATAATTCAGCTTATCAAAGCTTATACATCAACAACACCACATTGAGTGTGATTCGAAAAGTGGGGTTTGAGAGGAGTAGGATGTAAGTAGACCTTACTCTTAACTTTATGGGGTAGAGCATCATTTTTTGTAGACTCTTGGATCAAAGTCCCACATTGGTTGAGACATGGACGGGTGGTCTGCTTATATGAACTTGGATAATTCTCTCTTCATGAACTAATTTTTGAGGTTGAATTAGGCCCAAATATCATATCTTTAGTGAAGAGGAAGAGGATATTAAGCCCCCTCCCTTCCAGTGCAAATAGCCAACCAATTGAGTTACTAAGATTCCTCTACAGCTACTTACTAACCTTCCACATATTAGAAAAAAACACTAACATTTTTTTTTCTCGATTAGAAGTTAAAACCCCGATCTCCAAACTTTTTATCCGTTACGTATGTATTTATGACTTCCTGAGGTTGTATAACCACCAAGACTGCAGCATGAATCAGGAGTGGACAAGTTAAGTCAGAGCTACTCTGGATTATGAAATCATCCCTTATGGCTAACTGCTAACCAATCTTTTAAATTTAGGTAGTAAATGCACACAAAAAAAAAGTTGGGTGGGAAGGTTGAGTAGTAGAAGAAGAAGTTAGGAATATCAAATTCATCAAACAATAAATAAGAAAACATGTCATTTTGTCATAAATATTGGGGCCAACATTTCAGGTATGTAGATGCTAACTTTAGTGATCAATACTGAAATTTATGACACAAATTTTTCAAAATTCAGTTCTTCACATTTAATAAATTCAACTGAAATCCCCTTTGATTTTTTGTGAGGACTTATGGCAAATCATGTGTGCGTTGAAAAAATAGGCAATTTGGTATGGGATTTTGTGGATGAACAAATTACACATATGTGATCGTGGTCCATATACCTCTGGTCAACATTTTTATTAAGAAAATAACAACTCAAAAATACTAGATAACGATTAATTTAATTCTAGCACTTGTAGGAATCACTTTTTAAAAAAATAGTCAAAATGATTATTGAATAATAAAAACCATATCCAAATTCACAGATTCATGAAGCTGGACACAATTGATTAAAAAATTGTACGTGGACGATATAATAAGTATGTCCATAATTTAAATGTGCATAATATATTGCATTAATCAGACCTTTTAAAAACATAATGGAATTGAAAAATTAAAGGATAATTTTATGATGTGTGTTTGGTATCTGGGGATATTTTTTTTGAAAAGAATGTTCTTAAAAAAATGGCTTATCATTGAAAAATATTTTTTGACTACAGATTTTAGCTAAAAGCTTGAGAATTAATCATCTAGCCAATTGCTTAATCTAAACCTAACCTGTTGTTATATAAGATATGTATAATTCATACATGATATGTGTATAATCGTGTTTAAATATATAATTTATGTATATTAACAAGAAAAAATAAACAATGAATTTAGTTGGCTATTTGTATAAAGATGGGAGGCATTAAAGAGAGTTCGGATCAAAGTGTAGAGGCCTAATTCGGTGTTGGGCCCAATATTTGGGAATTGCAGATACTAGTTGCTAAAGCTATACAAGCTATGACTCCAATCAGGGGTGGATGTAGTATATCGATACCCAGTTCATCTGAATTCAATACTTTTGATATGAAACGTAAATTTATACGTTAAGTTTATGAAAATTGTAACAAATAGTCTATATGAATTAGTAACTTGAGAAATCTTAGTAGCTCAATTGGTTGACTCATGTTATCGGGGAAAGGTTCGATTCCTCACCTTGTAATCTTTTTCGATCCCAATTAAAGGGAAAAAAATATTAGCACAAGTAGGAAAGTATAATTGCGTATAAATTTGAGCAAGAATGTTTCTGTGGTAAAATGAAACAGGATGTCATATCTATATTTCTGCATGTAATATACAGATATAATCAGAAGTATTTCGAGTTACAATTAAAGGGCAAAGCTTCACAATATGAAAATCTGTATATTGCCTTTGGTTATAACAACAAAGTAACTTATAGTTACATGTGTAAACAATTAGAAGCATTTCCTGTGGACGATGGAAGGACCAGATTCATCGTACTCTGCCTTTGCGATCCACATCTGGTGAAATAAAATAAAACGATACACAGTCAGACTTCTGTATAACTGTACAGTTCACGAGCAAGTTTTCTTTGAGACAAATGAAACTTGCTAAATCAGATCTTAAACACAAGCAAACAAACTATACATGAATTTTATAAATTTAGAAGTTTTTACTAACCTGTTGGAAGGTACTTAGAGAAGCTAAAATAGAGCCTCCAATCCAAACACTATACTTCCTTTCAGGTGGAGCAACAACCTTAATTTTCATGCTGCTTGGAGCCAATGCAGTAATTTCCTTGCTCATTCTATCAGCAATTCCATTGAACATAGTCGTACCACCACTAAGTACGATGTTTCCATAGAGATCCTTCCTAATATCCACATCACACTTCATGATTGAATTATACGTCGTTTCATGAATTCCAGCAGCTTCCATTCCAATCATTGAAGGCTGGAATAGTACTTCTGGACAACGGAAACGCTCAGCACCAATTGTAATAACCTGACCATCAGGCAACTCATAACTCTTCTCAACAGTAGAACTAGTCTTTGATGTATCCAATTCTTGCTCATAATCAAGAGCAATGTATGAGAGTTTTTCCTTAACATCCCTCACAATTTCCCTTTCTGCTGAAGTGGTAAATGAGTAACCACGCTCAGTCAAGATTTTCATTAAGTGATCAGTAAGGTCACGACCAGCCAAATCAAGACGTAAAATAGCATGTGGTAAAGCATATCCCTCATAGATTGGGACAGTGTGACTAACACCATCACCAGAATCCATGACAATACCTACATTCGAAATTCAATGTTATAACAGAATTAATCGTCATAAAATATATGAAATAACGAGATAAAAAAGAATGTTCTTAAGTCCTACATAACATTTTACATGGACAAAATTTCTCAGATACAGAGGAATGAAAATAGGAGAAATTTGTTCACCTGTTGTACGACCACTGGCATAAAGGGATAGAACGGCTTGAATGGCAACATACATAGCAGGAGTATTGAATGTCTCAAACATGATTTGAGTCATCTTCTCACGATTAGCCTTCGGGTTAAGAGGTGCTTCTGTGAGAAGTACAGGGTGTTCCTCTGGTGCCACACGAAGTTCATTGTAAAAAGTATGATGCCAAATTTTCTCCATATCATCCCAATTGCTAACAATGCCGTGCTCAATTGGGTATTTCAATGTGAGAATACCACGTTTGGATTGAGCTTCATCTCCTACATATGCATCTTTTTGCCCCATTCCTACCATTACTCCTGTATGACGAGGGCGACCAACAATGCTAGGAAATACTGCTCTTGGAGCATCATCTCCAGCAAATCCCGCCTATAAATAACAATTACACAAATCAAAAGGGGAACATATAATTGGCAAATCTATGGCATTTTATCTATTGATGGGGAGCATTGTCACTATGTGATCAAAAGATCACGTGTTTAAGTCATGGTATTAGTGTCTCAAAGAAATACAAAATAAGGTAGCATACAATAAAATCGAAGGTGATTTGCAGAAATAGGTTCTTTCATGCCAGGGATAATATATCTCATGATAGATATGGTCACTCAATTTACATAAGTAGATTTGTCGCAAAAAAAATCTCCAGAAATTGTTTTTGTTAATCGCTATTTAATTCGTTAGATAGTGTTATCACAAACAGTGATCGAACGCCAAAAATTGGCAACCAAACTTTGGTGATTTTAGCGCATTGCCATAAAATTCGTCAGGTTGCCTTGTCATAAATCATGACGATCGCTAGAAATTGTCCACCAAATCCTATTAATTCAGGCAAGTCATCACAAATTTGTCATGTAGGAATTTCAGCAACACATTTTTTTTTAAGATGGCCAAAAAACAAATAGGTGTCGTTCCAGAGGATACCCTGAGTAAATACGTGAATATGATCTAGTGCTTCTCTTGTATATAGCGGAAGTTTAGTACTCCGAGCTTGTCTATCCATTTGAATTACTTATTAATATTGAATTTTAATAAATGTTTGGAAAATTTAAAAATGTGTTCAAGTATTTCGTACCTTAACCATTCCAGTCCCATTATCACAGACAAGTGGCTGGATATCCTCACCATCTGCCATTTTTATGAAATACCTATCACCAAAATTGAAATCCTCAAAATTAGAAACTGAACAAAATTACAACATAAAGACAATGAGATGAAAATTCATAGGAAAAGAGATAATTACTTTAAATATTTTTGGGTGGGGAGGTCCTGGAATAGTAGGCTAAAATTCCAATATAGAGAAGAAGAAAAAGGAAAAAAACTGAGGAAGAATAGGGAGCTAAAACTGAAACTTTTAAAGCAGAAATTGGTTATATTTGCAAAATTAATGGTGGAAATTAACCGCATTTTTTGCTGTCTATGATCTTGCCTATCCTCTAGTTTTCCTTTGACTAATCAGGCCTCATACATTCATAACTGTTAACTTATAGTAATAATCAATAGTTTATTAATAATAATATATAATATAGGGTGAATTTTGTTGGGTTTAAGATCTTTTTTCCCTTCCTATGTGGATAAATAAAAGTCTTATTAGTACCAGCCCACTTTAGCCCATAAGCCTAATATTATGTGGCATATATGTTGAGAGACTCCATTAATGGGAGTTAAGAAACCTTAGAGAGGATTTGAGAGAATGAATGTAACCTTTTATTCATTCAATTTGTGTGAGTCACATGCTGATTACACATATATATACAAGTATGAATGAGAATAGTTTGACAACTGTAAATCCTAATTAACTAAGATTCTTTTCTAACTAACTTTGTATAACTAACTAACTAATCAAGTCCACACTATAGTTAATTAACTATGTCCTCAACACTCCCCCTCAAGCTAAGAATTGGAAAATACATTTTTCATTCCAAGCTTGTCGATCAGTGCATCATGTTGAGGCTTGCATAATCCTTTAGTTAGAAGGTCTGCTTGCTGTTCTTTTGTTCCAATGTGTTGTGTCTGAATTAGCCCTTCTAGTATTTTCTCCCTTACAAAGTGACAATCTATGTCAAAGTGTTTTGTTCTCTCATGAAAGATTGGATGTGCTGCTATTTGGATAGCAGCTTTGCTGTCACAGAACAATCTCACAGGTAGCTTGACTTCTACTCCTAGCTCCTTGAATAAACCTTTCAACCATACTATCTCGGCTACTGTAGAGGCCATGCTTCTGAATTCTGCCTCTGTAGAGCTTCTTGAAACTGTGCTTTGCTTCTTTGATTTCCAGGACACCATTGCATTTCCCAGCTTTACTATGTATCCAGTCACTGATCTCCTGGTTTCAACACAGGCTCCCCAGTCTGAGTCGCAATAGGCTACCAGAGATGACTCTTTGGTACTTGGCATAAACAATCCAAGACCTGCTGTTCC